>UNSF01000013.1:285118-402618 GCA_900538255.1 Ulva mutabilis | reverse complement strand
GCCGGGCTATTGCCTGCAGAAGTTGCTGCAGAAGAGCTGGGCTGAGGCAGCCTGCATGCAGAGTCTGTCTCAAATCCGGTGCACCGTGTGGAAGGTGCTCGTCCACAGCCTCGTCCACAGCACTCTGCATGCTTGCTTGGAACCAAGAGTGTCTGCAAAGCTGTTGCTGTGGTGTGCTGGCTTCCCAGTGAGAATCACCACATGCAAGGCCCATATTTGCGTCCCGCCTCAAAATGATCTGCTGAGTGGGTAACGACGACCGAATGGTCTCCACTGAGCGGTCGAGTGGGCAGTGGCAATGAGAACTCTGTGTGTTACATGGAGATCAGCGCAGGAGCCGAGCAAGGGCAGCAACAAGCAACAATTGTTAAGCGAGCAAGCAACCGAATCCCAACAAACATGTTATAAGGATCTAAATACGCAAGGATCCATCAAGCACAATGCACTGCTATGACCGCACACCCCACCACACACCAATGCCATGCACCAAGCCGTGCACCACCGCGGTGGCCCACCAGCACACAGCCAACACCAGCACACAGCCACGGCAGCACTCAGCCTATCCACACCCAGCCCCACCCACGGACACTGGCGTCGGCACCACTGCACACAGCTCCACCCGAGCGCTATTTTGATTTTTTTGTTCCCTGCTTTGTTCCCTCAGCGCTGCTGAGGCCTTGATCTATTTGCAGTGTAACACACAGGTCCCGCTTCGACGGAGATGTCAATGGCCTAATCGGCTACGGCAAGTAATTCAATTTACATTTACATTTACAGCCCACCTCACAACTCGCATGCCAGCTCTAACATACCCCACGCGATCCAGCGACACCCGGCTCATGGAGCAGCGGCCCCAGGACGGCGGCCAAGCAGGTGCAGCAGAACGAGGATACGCCGTGTTTGCGGACCTCCACACTAGTACTGCAGCACTGCCGAGGCAGCCCACGGCTGAGCGCGGGGAAGCGCAGGCGGGTGAGCACGCGCACGCTCGAGCCCGACCACCGCCGCAGCATCCGCAGTCCCCAGCATGGCCGTGTGCGTGTGTCAGCGGCTGGCGAAGTACGGCTGTGGCAATCATTCCGCTGGACTCGGGGTGCCACGGGGGTGGTCCCCGTATCATGTTCCCGTCCAAACTACGAAACTTTTACGCCATAAGCAGTTTCACAAACGACGGCAACATGCGGAAGGCCTGCAGGAAGCTTAAGTGCTTAAGCACACAACGCCAGTCATTTGTTGTCAGCAGTCCTTACACAAGGCCACGACCACGCGCTGCGCCCTTTATGCAAGCCTACAGTGCGCGTCAGTGCATCGGCATGATTTCGACGTTTCACATGTTCGTAGCAAGACATCCTATGATGCCACATGTGAAGTTCGCTTTGTACGATGCATCGATACACGTGGATCACGGCATGCATACACGTGGCGTAGTGGCAGTGATGCATGTGCGCAATATTCATCTGGAGATTCGGGGACATTTATGCGTCCGCCCACCATTGTGATCGCGCGCGAGCATCGGCCGTGATGTACACTACGCACGACGCCGTTTCGGAATGCCGAGCGCACGTGCGTGTGCACAATCCGCTCGCAATTCCGAGATGACCAACCACTCATCCTGAGTTCAGGCCGCACCGTGAGTTCGTGCGTGTACGGCGCATGCAACTGGTGGGCGCACATCAGCCTTGTCGTGGTGGTTGTGTCAGTTTGGCAGCTGAGCTGACGAATTGCATCAGCGCGCATGTGAACAGTCCTGTACTGACAGGCAGCCCCCATACCTAGCACATCCCTTGCTCCGATCGAGTCTGGGTAGGTCACCCCCCCCCCCCCCCCCACCACCCCCGGCCAGGCCCCAGCTGCAATCCCTGTGCAGTCTCCTGTCGATCCCCGAACTCAATCCCCCGTTTCGACGTCCACAGCCGCTACTGCAGCCAGCATCACACCAAGCATGTGTGCAGGCTCTCGCAGCCATCACGAAGCGGCTACAAGCGCTGCATGATGCCGGCTATGCGCACCGCAACGTCAAGCCCAGCAATATCCTCTGGCTGCCACACATCAACGCCTGGGCACTCACCGACCTGCGCTGCGCAGCGCGGACCGGCGAGCCGGCGGCCGCAGCACGTGACCTGCGCCTCGCATACGTCGCGCCGGAGCTTGCGCCGCGACCAGGCAGCAGCCGCCGCAACAACGGCGCGCGTCTGCAGCGCGTGGAGGCAGCATCGGATGCATGGGCGCTGGGAGTGATTGCAGTGCAGCTGCTCACTGGCTCCTGCCCGCTGGACGACAGCACCCACTCAGCCCGCAAGGAGGTGCGCATTTGTTGTGGCAGAACCCCTTCGCTTCATTCTGTGTGTGCTATTGCGCCACGTCCCTACCTGGCCAGGCCTGGCCGCAGCGTGCGGCTACCCGCCTCACAATTCGGCCAGGAGGTGGGGGCTCCTGCCGATCGTCCATGTGATGCATACAGCCAGCCACAAAACTCGCATGCTGCTTACAGCAGGGGTCAACAGCCCGGCTTACAGCAGAGGTCAACAGCCTGGCTGACAGCAGTGTGTGTATGTGTGTGCAGCTCCTGGCACAGCTGCAGGGCAAGTCGGAGCTGCCGTGGGAGGGGTGGACGCGCGACATGCGGCAGAAGCTCGGCGCGCTGCGCAAGCCCGTGCTGCGCCTGCTGCAGCGCGACCCCGATGCGCGCCTCTCCATGGCCGCGCTCGGCCAAGCCTGCCTCGCCGTCTTTGACGCGTCTTCGTGATGCTGATGGCCGCCACTGCCTGCCTTCCTGAGCGTAGGTGGGACCGCCATGGAGCTGCCACCTGCCTGGAGCATTGGCGGTTGAAGCACTGGCGTTTCAGCTGCGAGGATGTACGAGTGGATGTGAGTACGTCCCAGGTCAACGGGCGTTCTTACGCGCGGCTGTGGTGGTTTTTAGCTGCACTGTGTGGCTGGGTGATTTCCAGGCCACAGCATCGGCTGCAGCGCGCCAGTCACGCAGGGGCATGCATCGAGAGCGTCCATGCGGCTGTGTGCTGCGGTGGGATCAGCAGCCCCGGTGCAAGACATGCATATTGCCCATATGATATCGGGGAGGCGGGAGGGGGGTGGTGGTGGTGGTGCACTGTACAGAGTGGAGGGGACTTGAGGCCACCAGGGTCGAGGTCGGCCGTTGAGCAGTGACAGGATCAGTTTTTTATGTAGTGCCGAGAGTTGTGGGTGAAGCAGGACTTGCGTGTTTCCACAGCCGACGTCGTGCTGGTTTATTCTTCTAGAGTGCTCTGGACACGAGCGCGGGCTGCAGCGGGGTGACGGTGTTGCCCGGATGAATTAGCAGGAGCAGCAGACGTAGGTCTGTGTTGGTGCCCACGGAGTGTGGGGGTACGTATTTGTAGTCACGCGGGCGGGTGCTGCCGCCGTTTGCGGCGGGGCAGCTCAGGACTGGGCCGGCCCGGCGGGTGGCGGTGCTCGGCGAATGCATGCGAAGAATCGTCATGGAGATATCGAATTACATGTGCACGCCTGCAGCTCCAATACCGCGAGGCCGATGATTGGCACAATTGGCGTGTGAGCCTGAAATGTTGTGCCTGCCGCCGCCTAGTCGAGACAACGTTGAAGTCCAGTTCAAGTATCTCATCCAGCGAAAGTGGCGGCCTTGAAGCCACAGTTCTCTCGTGGCACATCGAAGAAGTTAATGTAGTATCTGCATACGGCCTGCATGGGATCAGCCATAATCCATGAAATTTGGTTTGTGTGGTACTGCACAGAAACAGAGCAGCGCCCCTCAGCAGCGCTGGTGGCAGCAAGCGCACACACTGCCCCACACACAAGATCCACTGCAACCACTTATTTGTGCCCTCACAAACACAGCCACACACACAGGCCCTAGTTGTGAGGTCATGCGTCGGAAGTGCTACTGGCATGACTTAACGCATAGCACGATCCGGTAACAGACACACACACCAGGGCAGTTGGACAGCATGTGGCAATGGCACATAGCACCATCCAGTAACAGACACACACACCAGGGCACTTGGACAGCATGTGGCAATGGTGCATTGCAGCCTTACTGCTCTTGCATGAAGGGTGTCTTAGATTGGAAAACAGGAGACCATGGGTGACCATTTGCAGCACAAGCGTCGTCACTGTGGCATCTGCTTGGTATTGCAGTGCTGCATCACAGCAGAGCACGCTGGTATCTGGACACGCTGATCCAATCAGACCCGCATCACATCGTTCGACACCGCCAAGCAGAACCAGCAGTGGGCTCCCTCATATGTGGGGGCGGCGAGCTGTTGCAGCGAGCTGTTGCAGCGAGCTGTTACAGCAAGCTGTTGCGGCTAGCTGTTGCAGCAAGCTGCTGCAGCGAGCTGTTGCGGCTAGCTGTTGCGACAAGCTGTTGCAGCAAGCTGTTGTGGCAAGCTGTTGCAGTGACTGACAGATGACATCCAGTCGCACAAAGGTGGACTACTCGAGGAAGCAGCACGGACATCAACACTCACGTGTCCAGCAGTGGATGTTGGCGAGTGCATGGTGCCGGTGCAGGTGAGTGGCCCACTGCCACTGCCTGCTCTGTCCACACGATGTTGAACTGTAGAAATTTCAAATATGAGGCAGTGCAACTCGAGAGAGCGTCTGACACAGGTACTCGGGGCTGGCAGGGGTCCGCACCGGTTGTCCGGGATGTCATGTTCCGCGATCAGTTCTGCAAAGGCTGCGCTGAACATGCGGTTGTTCTCGAGGGAGATCGCGCCGAGGGAGTTGAGCTGGGCGAGGGCGCAGGGTGCCGCACTGCCGCCGAAGATCATGTCCTGCTTGTCCTGTACCAACGCCAGAAGCAATGACAGTCAACGAACGTGCGTGTGAGCGGTAGATGACGCTGCTTGAAAGGCAGTCAGCCACATGCTGCCCCTGGGATCTATCGAACTGGTGCTGCCGTGGCAGTGTATATGGAGCAGATGGCGACCATCAACAGGGGCATCATCCACAGTGGCAAGCGGCCATTTGGATAATGCATGTGATGTGGACGATGATGTGGTAACGATCGCAACTGGCTGCTTTATGCCACGCGTCAGAGCTTGAGATATGGTGTGGGACTGCGGGCTTGCACACCAGGACACAGACTGAGACATAGGTCTCTGGTTTCCCGAGGCATTGGGCAATGGCTGCGGATGCAGCAGTCATGAAACCGGTCTTCTTGTCGCCCAGGTCTACGTTTGTGTGGACAATGAGCGATGGGTCGCCTGGCAGCTGGGAAAGAGGTGTGGTGCAGGGCATGTCGGCTGCCTGGTCTGCAGCTTGACTGCCAGCCTGCACAGGCACCTGGGGCATACAGACACCGACCAATGGCACAAAGAATGATACGATGACTGTCAGACGCATGGCGGAACTGCGGTGCAATGTAGGGGCGTGTGTGTGTAGGCAAGCAACCCAGCAAGTGTGACCAAGCAAATCTTGGAACAGCCAAACGCACAGCTGGGCTGACAATTGATCAATGCTACAAGACAGCAAAACACACCTGAGTAACGGATGCATTACTTGCTGCGCTCGAACGCCTGGACTTGCAGGATGGAACCTGAGCTGGGGATGTGCGACCGTGGAGCTTTCCCTGCACATCCGATGGTTTCAGATTGCAAAGTACAGATGCATGCCAAACAGCTATGGCAGGAAGAAGATAAGTCAATCATTTGCATCTCGTCGAAGGTTTCTCGTGCGTCCTCAGGTGTGGAGTACAATGCTAGATGAACATTGGATTTCGGTGCGATCGCCTTGACACAGCCAGTTGACAAAGCAAACACGCAACCGTCGGGTGCGCCCCACCTCTCGGGATGACGACGTTTTTCGCAGATACATCTCAGGATATCCAGGTTTCAGCAAGGCGTGCTTAAATGTGATGCAGCACGGCCTCGGGTCAATACGCGTTTGCCAGCAGATCAAGAGCGACACGAACTCTTCTAGACAGTCACAAGCTCCCCCGTCTGCGCCGTTTGCGGCGGCCACCCTTCTAATTTTTCTGACGTGTACCATGCTTGATGGCCGTACGTCTATGCTATGCGCGCTGTTGCATGGTGCCAAATGAACTAATTGGACGTACGTGGCCTACCAGACCCTTGAAGCCATAATTCAACCTCAACGCAGCATATGCTATGCATCGCGTATGCTTGTCGGATTCCTCCTGTGGCAGACTGATCAACAATTCAGATGGACTGCTTCGGCCACTGACACAAGGGCCGTGTCTCTCGTGTCACCAATGGGATTAGCGAGCGATCGCGGTCGTTCAAATGCACATCAATGTTCCGAGCGCAGCGTTTCTTGAGCTAAAAAACGGGTAGAGCCTCCATTATAAGGTTATGTTCTGATCAGAACAACCTTACTCCGCAGAACCTGTTTATTCCCTGACATGCTTCCTCTCCCGGCAATCTGCGCGCGTCTCGTCTCCATCCGCGGTTCTCTTGCACGCCTGGTGGCGTCGCGGCAAATCAATTTATCGACCTCATCACAAGGTACCTGTTGCCACAATGGTGTCGATTTGACGTCCTTGGCCCTTGCGACATCCTGTAGATACTGGCCGCAGAAGAGTGCGCCACACGAACGCACAAGGAAGCGCTCACGCACGGTGGCTGCAGACAGTTCTGAACAACAAGACCTGCCTGAAAGCGATGTCAAAAGCATAGAGGCGAGTGGAGGCAAAGCACAGAGCGATGTAGCAGCTAGCCAGACGTTCAGCCATCTTGTTTGTCCATTGACAAAGCAGCCGCTGCGGTGCGAGATACATTTCGGCCAGGCTCAAAGTCAAACAGTTTGCAACCGAGTATAGTAAATTAATACACCAAATCGCAGCCAGAACAGTTTCGTCTCCGCGATTTGTCTACGGTTGAAGGCAACATCTCGGCGTTTGTGCAGGTTCGACTCTTCCACATCGGAATTAATCAGCGAAGACATTGGAGTTGCATTTCCGATCATAGGTGGAGTTCCAATTCTGATTCCTCGCAAAGGGAGGGTCCTTGAGCAGGAGCAATAACGCAGGTACTGTGTTCCACTCAGCCACCTATCAACTGGAACACCCATCAGTTCCAGAGCGCTCCTAAGCTTCCGCTAGAAGCTCCACTGTGCCCGTGAACAACAGTCTTGTTCAAAACGTGTTGAAGAGAGCAACCGGCTGTGCTGTCTAATCCGTTTGCTGTCACATTGAACTCGCCCATGTTGAGGGTTACTGCTAGCTATTGCACAGTCAAGATCTGTCCGTCATCTTCGACCTAACTGCAGGCGTGTATGGAACATGGCACTCATGGACGACGTCGTGAGAGTAATTACGACTTTCCTGGGATTGCAAGGCGATGTTGGCACCCAGCTTGAGGACGTCTGGCAGCATCTGACGGAGGAAGGGCCATTTACCGGCCTGCCCGAGCTGCCTGATAAAATCAAAGATGCTGCCTGGGTAGCTATTCGCAGCGATGAGGCAGCCTTTGTGTTGTTCTGCGTGGACGCTGTCACCGACATCACATCCAAGAAAGCGACGTATGTGGACGGTGTGCCTGCCCCACGCGCCATCGTGGCCACACTGCAGTATCCTCTGATGGCGCGCCTGCCGGTGGTGCACGGCCGTGCAGCTTCAGGATGAAAACCAAAACGACTCTTTAAAACGAGCAACAAACTGCATCGCAAGTCAGGTGGCCAGTGGCAGCCTGCGTTGCGTGACTGCGTTGCCCAACTCGCACAATCGGCATTGAGCCTGGCTCTCGGGCCACCGTCCTGCCGTCACGCAGATGACAGCGTTGCCAACGGCAGTATTGCACACCCAGTGCACAGTTTCACATGCTCCGCTGTGTCTTCACAAAACTCCTGTGGATCCGTACTAGTGTGTAGTGGATCCCTACTAGTGTGTGTTAAATGTACACTCAGATTCATCCACCGCATGCAACGGCCTCCGCTGCACTGTTTTCATCCACCGATCGGGAACTCACGCCAGAGTACAGCCATGGCTACAGCCAACAGAGAATGCAGTAGACTGCGGATGTGTCGTCCGCGTCGGCCGCTGGCACTCATGCATTGGGTGTGGTGCTGCAGCGGAGGTGCAGAAGACGTTTGAAGAGGAGAAGGCCCGCCCGCAGCCTGTGAGGAGGCGGGTGCTCAAACGCCCCCCTGCCAGCGCTCTAACCGGGCATGAGAACAAGGGCCACCTCGTGCTCGCAAGTGCCCGGGCGGGCCTCACGCGAGCGGCCGCCGAGGCTGCGAGCGTGCAGGTTGTGATGGAGCAGCGCCTCCGCAAGATCGCCCTGAACGTGCGCACCGCAGACGTCTCCGCCGGCAAGCAGATGGCGCTGTCCGCCACGGCCCTGGTGCGCTCACACCCGCCGCGGACCGAGTTTCATCGTATCCGCTGCTGTCTGCTGTGGCCATCACGCCTCGTGTGCGTATTGCTTGTGCTGTGTGCTGCGCGTGCTGTGCGTGCATGCGGTCGTACACGCTTGCATGCAATGGTGCAAAGAGCGCAGTGGGCCAGGTCGGACGGTGCTTGTGTTATGTCACTGCCAGCCAGCTGTGTGTCATCGGCGGCCATGGCATGCAGACGTCGCTCGAGCGGATTGCGCGGACACGCACGAACGGCATCCTGCGCAGCGAGCTGCCGAAGCAGCTGGGCGTGAAGCAGACCAACTTCTTCTACGTCATGAAGCACCTCCTCGCGCGCAACCTCGTCAAGGCCACGCCCATCAAGTTCACCCGCAACCGCAGCTGCATCAGCACCGCCGCGCTGCACCTCACACAGTTTGCCCCAGAGATCTCCCTCGCCAGCTGCCAGGTGAGGGCCCTTGCTGCGCCTGCTGCCCATGCTGCGCCTGCTGCCCATGTTGCGCCTGCTGCCCATGTTGCGCCTGCTGCCCATGCTGCGCCTGCTACCCCTACGCAGGTCCTGAACATGAGCAGCACCTCTGCTGCATGCTGAAGAAGGTAGATACTCTACCACGAATCCCATGTGCATTGCGGTGTACCTGGGAATCGTGGTGGAGTGTCTCTGCACCAGAATCGTCACATGTGCACCCCCGCTGCCTCCCCCCTGACTCCTGAGCGTCGCCTCTCTGGCAGCCTCACTGCCACTCCTGTTGTTATTCCTTGTTTCCTGAGAGCAGCCGTGGCTTGCTTTTCAGCCGCATCCTCACTGTGTCTCCTGTGATCACTCGTGCGCACCGTTGTCACACAGTGTTGTGGCCTGCCATGGAGCCATGACGAGGCACAGGCCACACAGACAGGGAGGCTCCATGCACGCCCTGTTCCGTTCGCCGGAAGCTCTGTGCTTGCGGCATGTGGCCTTCTGCTCCCTGCCCAACTGTGTTATGATCTGGGTTACCAGACCTGCAGTCAGCCGACGCAGAGGCCAGGTCCCTCAACTGTATGCCCCTGCTGCTGCACCCGAAGCACCACGTGCGGCTTTGGGCTGATCCGAGTCACCAGGGCTCAGCCGGCAGCATGTCAGCATGTCGCAAATGGGAGAACGAGACGCGGCGATGCTGCTGCAGGCGCTGACGACATCAGAGGGCGATTCGGACGCGGTGCGCATTGACGACGAGGCCCGCCTGCTGACCGACATGTGTGCCAAGATCGCGACGCTTCCGGGCCAAACGGTGCCGGTGTTTGAGTTCAAGCAGTTCTTCGGCCTGCAGAGCGTGCAGGGGCACCGGCTGTGGCGCAAGATGAAAACAAAGCTGCTCAAGACAGGCAGCGCGGAGTGCGTGGACCGAGTCCTTGAGGTGTGGCCCTGTGTGGCGCTCGTACAGGGCAGCGTGTTTTGCGCCGCCTGCTTGAGGAGAATCGCTGGTTGCTGGGCCGAGCTCCCGCCTGACCCCATGCCCATATCCTTGTTGCCAATGAGTATATGGCTGATATCTGCACACGCAGCCTGCTCATCTGTCATTCCAGATGCAGGCCTCCGTGCACTTGTGCAGGCTTATGCTTGGCAAGAGCATTGCTTGCCCATGGAGTGGTCACCTGCCATCACGAGGACTGCAATCACCGGACGTCGTTGTGTGGGAGAGGAAGATGCATGTGGGACATGTTAGGATTGCATTACTATACCTTTAGACTGCAACCGCATAGCACATCGCGCGTGAGTGTTGCCCACGCAAAAATGACTACAGAGTGAGGGCCTGATCGGCAGCAGCTGTGCCACCGAGGTGGAGACGGTGCCTGGTGCTGCTGCAGGGCAAAGTTCTCGTGCAGATGATCCGCCTGCTGAAGCCGTGGGTGCCGGATGAGAACTCCGGTGGCGGCGGGGACTGGCCAGGAGCCTCTCCGTATGACACAGTGCGTTGTGTATTTTTGTTTGCCTTTTGTTTGCCCGGCTTTCTCCTTTTCAACCTTTCGACATAATGGCATCATTGCGTGCACAGACGCTGAGGCGCACGTGAAATGCATGTCTGCGTGGCATGTGCAGAGGCTCGATTCTGGTGGCAGTACCCACGCCTCGTCACAAGCAGTGCAACACCAGGCGCTGCAGCCACGTCTTCTTCTGCACGATGTTGCCGCCCTGCACGCCCCTTTTGTGGTGACCTCTACCCCTTTGTCGCGCGACTCAGCATATCTCGCGTTCAAGCCCCTCACATGAAATGCATCGGCACATTGGAGCACCAGTTCTGCGCCCATTTGCAGGCATGCTAGGCATGCTGTGTGATGAGGCTGAACACGGGGCTCGTGCAGGTCGTACCCAGGCATGTCACTCCGTTCCGGGGACTCCTGGAGGTGCTTGTGGCCCAGGGGCGCACCGGGATCTCCAGCGAGGAGATCATGGACCACTTCAACATCACCTCCAAAGCATCATATCACCTCTTGCGCCCATTCATTGATCAGTACGGGGTACGCTGCCAGTCTGGCCAGCTGCTGCGAGCTGCTCAAACGGCGCGCACTGCTGGCGATCGCTCTGGCTTGAGGCCCGAATGCTCAGCCACACATCACCGATGGTCCTGGTGGCAGCGCCGATGTGGCTGCGGCTGCGAGTTTATCTCACGGTGTTGTGCATATGGATACGATGCTTGTGCTGCGAGAGTGTGTTGAATACACCACTAATACATTTCATCACGTACATGCTTGCCTCAGCCGCAACCAGGCTGTACCCTGTCCGTGACACACGCAACCAATGCTCGCAGATAACTCACCACAAGGAGACCGGGAAGAAGAACAAGCGTGCTCAGATCTTCCGGTACTTTGCGACGGAACAGCAGCAGGAGGCGGCTGGGCCGGTGCTGCATCCGTATGTGCGGGCGCAGACCAAGCGCTACTGCCACGTCGAGGATGCAGCCGCCACTGCGGCCCCGGTGCCTCTGGAACCAGCCACAGGTGCAGGCCCATCGCAGCCTCCTGCAACTGCAGGAGCCGAGCAGGCACAGCATGGGAAGCAGGCGCAGCAGGAGGCGGGTGACCCCTCCCCTGCGCCAGATGCTGTGGAGGAGCCCGCGACAGGGCAGGCCATCCCGAAGCCGCCCGCGGGCGCCAAAGTCAGCCTGAGCGTGATCAAGCAGCTGCGGCAGGACATTGTGAAGCACCGCATCAAAGAGGTCGGCCTGGTGCTCAGGAGTGAGCTGCGCTACGTGTGGCACATCTACGCACTTGAGGTACGCTTTTCCCCTGTACAATTTCTCCGTTTCGATGCAGTGGAGGTGCGCTTTTCCCCTGTATAGTTTCTCCGTTTCGATGCAGTGGAGGTGCGCTGGTGCCAGCTTTTGACACATTTCTGAGAGCAGCTTGTGTGCCGTAACTCCCCCCCCACCCCCCCCCCCCCCGGCTGCATATTGCAGCGCTCATATCTGGTTCTGTTTGGCGAGCGACTGTGATGGAGCACATCTGAGCGCAACTGTACCGTGAGGCGGTCGTTTGGTGTACAGGCATCTCACATGCCCGTCTGTGTGTGTTTTGTCCAGCTTAACATCAGAGTCAATCAGAGTCCAGTGTTGCTCAGAGTCGGACAGAGTCACAGATGACTTGACGTGCTGGCTCATCCCATGTGCATGTGAATAGGAACCTGCAGGTCTGCACTGCCACAAAGTGGAGCTTGACACTGTAGTTTATATCACGAGGACCTGAGTCTCCCTGAGAATGCACGGGGCGAACGAGAATAATCTGTGGCTTCCTATGCAGAGGGGCCTGCCGCTGGAGGTGGGCAACGCTGACACGAAGACCATCGTCCGCCTGATGGAGGGCCTGCACAAGGAGAAAGTCGTGTCGGAAGCCATGGACGTCCACGTTCCAGTGCTGGGCAAGAGCCGAATAGGCATCGGCAAACCCCGCACCGTGATTGTGTACACGGCATACGACTGCCAGGTGAGCCTGGCTCCCGCTTCTTTTGCGCCACTGTGTTTGGTATTGACCCGAGACATGCACAATGACATGCGGAATGGCAGCCATGTCGGTATGTCCCGCCGCTGTGAGTGCCGGCTGATGTCCTTAACCACACCAGTTGTCCTCAAATGGTTTCTGGGGGATGTGCAGCTGTGCCCTCACAGCTTGCTATGGGCACGTGTTGGCCCTCCTGTGCTACTTGACAGGGGCTCGGCGGGCGTGTACCTCAGTTCGGCGTCCACCCTCACGTGCTGCCGCTGTTTGACTTGTGCCACCACTGCGCAGCTGTCTCAGGGCGACCTCGAGGCGCGCACCCGCGCTCACTCCGCCCGAGTCGAACAGAACGTCCGGTCGCGACAGTACACCGAGAGGAATGCCAAGACGGCAAAACATGTTCAAGGCGATGATGGGGAAGCTCTGGAACACATCGGCAATCTCGTTCCCGGCACCCGAGAACGCGTCACCATGGCATGCGGGACCAGCCGTGCGCCCCCGACTGCAGTCTTTTGACAAGACTCCTTTCTCCTGTCAACCTGCCGTCTGTTTTTATTTCCTGGCTGTGAACAAGCTCAGCTCACATCGTGAGCACAGCGTGGCCCAGCAGGTCGCTGATGACATTCGGTGCATGCTCTTGCAATCATGGCCACGGCAGCAGGGCATGCCAACGAACGTCTGGATCAGTGGATGTAGGGCTGCGGACGACATAGTACTGTCCTGTCTAGCATATACAACCAGATCTCGGCAGGCCTGGGGTGTCTGAACGCAATGCATGCAGCATCTGCATCTCGTACAGCTGTATACAAGCCTACATGTATGTACATGTACGACAACATGACGCAGCCGCTTGCATGTACATGCGAGGGTGCATGACTTCCTGCTGCATGCCTCTGCTCAGCCCCCTCTGCTGTGTGTGGAAGATCTCATGTTTGGCATCGTGCACACACCGCAGCGGTCTCATCGCATGGACAGTGCAACACGCTAGGGCGCCATGTGAAGCTGTCATCGTAGGGGTGCTGCGCCATGCGCATAAGAAAGATTCCGCAGCACTGGCCGCTGCACCAGCTGCCCCCACGGAGGAGTGCGACAGCGCAACCGTGCCGCCAGCCACGGCCGACGGACGCAGGGGTGGCGATGGCGTCGCACAGCAGCCGGCGCCGCCCGACGATGGCGCCGTACAGCCGCCGCAGTCACAGGAGGTCCAGAAGCCGCCGCCGGTGCCGCGCACCCTGAAGGCCATCCCCAGCAGCGGCCGCCCCGTCGGGGAGGACCACTGCCGGCAGGACAGCATGGCCGTGCACATGCCGACCGTCGCGCGCGCATTCTTTGACCGCAGCTCGTCAGGGTTCTGCGGCGCGGATCTTCCCACGCTGCGGCGCCGCCGTGACATGCAGTCATACGATGTCTGCATCCTGGGCGGCATCGGCATCCGGAACAAGCGGCCGCACAGCGAGGAGACGGAGGCGGGCAGGGACACGAAGCGGCTGCGGCTGCAGTTTGGGCCGCGGTGCTTTGCAGGCTACATCGTGACGCTGCGGGAGAGCGGCTGCCTCCTCATCAAGGTGCGCGCTGTACAGCATGAAGTCCATGCATGCAGTCCATGCATGCATGCCCCAAGCTCATCAAGCTCGGCCCTCACTTGTGTAATTCTATGTAACACATGCGCAACGCACCTGTCTTAGCCAACCGCAGGCATGCTTCCGGCCTGCGCACGTGTGCTGTGCATGGCGATTTGATTCACAGCATGGCAGCCTGTAATCCTGTCAATCTCTCCTTCTGCCCTGTCCTGTGCCTCGCCTTCTGCCTGTCCTCCGGTGCCATCTGCCCACCATGATCACACGACCAGCCGGCGCGGCACGCCCCGCGCTGGCCGGCGGTAGCATATAGCTCGCAGCATGACACCGTGCTGCGCATGCTGCCATGCTGCATCGCCGACAGCAGTCTCTGCACCCGCACCCAGCCTCCGCGCTGTGCCCATGCTGTGCGTGCTGTGCAGGCGTGGCGCATGCGCGCTCTGCACTTCCACCTTGTCGGGCTTGTCGGCCTGCACGGCGGCGGGCCCTCCGCGCAGCTCGCCGCTGCGCGTGCCCGCCCCATCCCACACATGCTGCACTCCCGCGCGATGCGCCTCGCCAAGGCCAACACGCCCACCGCGCGAATGACAGCGGCCGGCCTGATCGCCGCGCCGGCGGCCACGGCCGCCCCGACGGAGATCGTCCTCAACCCGCTGCTCGTCTTTTTCAGCATGTCGGTCAGGACAGCGATCCTGCTCGTAGGTGCGTGCTGCGTGCCGCGTTCTATGCTGCTGTGTACGCTCCGCTGCCATATCCATGCATGACAGTGGACCATTTTTTGAAACAGTCGCTCTCAGACGCGTCCACCAAAGTCAGTGTATTTGGAAACAGTCCACCATACAATTAGCATTGAGGAATCAAAAAAAGAGATTCAGTATTCAGCGGGGATACAGTTTGCTCTCAAGGATATCACGCTGTCACAACTACCATATGCATGAAATGGTGCGTAAAGTAAAGGAGTTGTACCATGGCAGTGTGAGGGTGGGTGCGCAGCTCGACAGCACAGGTGATATCCAGGCTGTGCAATGCTTGCCATGCTCGGCTTGGCACAGCACGGTGCATGCATCGCAGGAGCTGTAGCATGATGTGGCAGCTGCTTTGTGCAGGGTCCGCGAAGAACAAGAGCCCGGAGGCGCAGCACGCGGCCATGCATGATGCACGCGTGACGGCGACCCTCTCAGACGAGCAGCTGGAAGACACGTTTGATGAGGCATGCATTGATCGCATGCTGAGCATGCTGACCGGGCTCGCCGGCATGGGGCTTCTGGAGCACTCGATGCAGCCTGAGCCGGCGGGCGAGGTGTCCCCTCTGGCCATTGCCTCAGGCGGCCACGACTTCACGCTCGCGGCACTCGCCGTTCTCGAAAGCCCGTTGAAGGCGAATGACCCGTACCGTGATGCGATTCTCCACGCGCATGCTGCCGCCGGCAACGGCGGTGCTGGCAGTGTGGGCACAGCACAGGCGGCGGCTCGGGCCGCGGCGGCGGCTCGGGCCGCGGCGGCAGCTGCGGCGCAGGCAACCGTTGAGCTGCTTGATGAACCGGGCGTCCACAGCACGGCGTCAGCCGCCGTGCATAGCGCAGAGCATGGTAAAGCATCGCCAGCGGCAGACAAGGAGGGCTCGCCGCGCATGACCAGCGATGTGGCAGCGGCGGCGGTGCCGGCAGGAAAAGCGCCAATCGATGCGGCCGAAGGGTTTCGGAGTGCACAGATGCTCAAACAAGATGCGGAGGGCGCGCCTGATACGGCCGCAGACGGCCGGCAGAAGCCGGAGGGGCAGAAATTATACAAGCCGGTTTCGGAGATGATTGTTCCGGATCCTGGGATCCATGCTGTAGAGGCGGTGCGGCAGGTTCCCGGGAACCCATTCTACGAGATGACATACAACATGGCAACGTGGGGGGGTTGGATCGGGTTCTGGGATCACTGCGCATTTGTGCGCGTTGCGCGGGATCTGCGGCCGGTGTACATTGCGCGCAAGCCGTTCATCGGTACCAAGGATTACCTCACAAGCAATCGGGGCTCGGTCGCCAAGAACTTTGAGCACCTGCAACGCGCGCTGGCGGAGGAGAGGCGCGAGCGCGGCGTGAAGAGCCTGCCAGTCGCCGCGACACGGCGCGTGCTGTCCGCGCTCGGCATGTCGCTCGGCGAGGGTGTCGACCTGCAACGATCAATGGCCAAGGCGCAGCTGACGCCGGCCAGCACACAGCACGCACGACTGGGGCGGCTGCAGACCGGTACGTACACGGAAGCACGCAGCATGGGCCTGCCACCCGCTGCGCGGCTGCATGCGTGAGTGATGCGAGGCTTGTGCTGTGTCCACGTTGTGGACTCCACAATCATGACGGCCACACAGCTGTACGTGTACACGCGTGTGGGCAAGAGCAAGCCTGCTGTGCTGGATTTTGAGGGCCACATGCGAGCAACATGTTTGCAGCCACAGGTGCTCTGACACGGCCATAGTGGCATTCGGTCATCGCATTAATCTGCCTGCGGGTCAGCCACGAGTGGCCACTGTTGAGCGAGTGGCCACTGTTCAGCCTCAGGTGCACCAAAACGGCCGTGCTCTGGTGCAGGCGGGACGCTCAGCGCGGGGCTGCTTCGGAAGCCGCGCCAGGGCAAAGCCAAGCGCAAAGCGCCCGCCACACCCGTGCCTGCCACAGAGTCCGAGCCTGCAGCGACCGCCGCCGCAGCCGCAGCCACGCCAGCCTCGGCCAAACCTCCCCCGACGAAGAAACGTGGTAGGAGCTCCGCCTCTGCCACCCCAGCCACCGACGCCCCAGCCGCCGCCACTGATGCCGCTGCTGCAGCTGCAGCTACAGAGGGAGAGGCTCCGAAGGACGGCGGAGCTGAGGGGGAGGAGGGGGGGCCAGAGAAGAACATCCGGAAGAAGCGCAAGCGCGCGCGGAAACCGCGGGGCCGCATCGTCGGCATTGACGAGCACGGGCAGTCGCTGTCTGAGAAGCTGTACCCCTCTGACGATGAGGCCGGCGGCTATGACGCAATGCTGCAGCGGCGGGCGATCCGGCACGTGCGCCTCCCATCATGAATACACGCTCTTTTGCTTCCCTTCATGAGGCCTTATACCTCTTGACAACCTCTATCGTTTGAATTTTCTTGGTCGTCAAGCAGCCGCGGCAATGGGCACCTGTGCCGCCAGCGGCAGGGTGTTCTCTTACATCGAGGGGCTCCGAGCCAGTGCACCAAGCGAATGTACAACTAAATCCAGCGGCAGGGTGCATGCTGTTACATCGAGGGGCTCCGATCCAGTGCACCAAGCGAACGTACAACTAGATTCTAGACTCACATGCTACCCAGCAGATGCAAGCCGGCCAGGCGATCACCTGGCACAAACTGCGCACCCGTGAGCCGTGCTACCCTGGACATGGTCTTTCTGATCACAAACCCGTTTCCTTTCACTGTCGCCGCACTGAACTCCCGCAAGGAGTTCTCAATCCAGCGAGCCTTTGCTCTCTTGTCAAACGGCCCAACCAACGACACTGCCAGCGTGGTGAGGTACTGCATGGCATGCGACCCTAGTCTGCCATATGTCTCGTGCACAACCGGCACCACCTTGTACGATCCCTGCACACTCTCTTTGTACTTGTTGAGTTTGAACTGTTCGCGTACGGCGGCCGCGTGCCCCTGTGCCCCCGATGCTTTCCCCACCACAGCCACCCCAGATGGGTGGATGAAGCTGACATCTAGTACATACACGTCCACGTCCGGACCATTTGCTAGGATGTCCCCCCTACTGTCGTCCCTGTAGCGTCTGTCCAGGCTGCGCATCACAGGCTCAATTGATGTGGACACCCCTGCCGCTCTTACTCGACGGCGCCAAGCCGTAACGGCAATGTTGTGGCGCAACGTCCAGCAGTCGGCATTGTGTCGACATGTCATGGCATGATTTACGTCGCCGGGCTTCACCCGAGCATTGCAATCACATATCACTTCCCCATCTCACGGCGGCAGGGGGGAAAGTCCGCCCCTGAACCGCATCCCATGCACAAAATCCCCATCATTCAGAGTCAGCATGCGGTTGGTTGGGAGGGAATCCAGGAACAGTGAGGCAACACGACAGGCGCAGCTGCGCATGCGTGCAAGGTCCTTTGCACCACCAGGGGTGCTGCCCAGCTGTTGCAGCAGCGCGTCGTGCCGTGTCTGCGCTACTGCCCTGGTCACTTTTCTGCTCACACCGGGAAGGCCAGTGGCGATGAAGACGTTGTCGAGCTCCTCTGGCCCCCAGTCTGCCTCCGGCGGCATTGCTGCACGCAGCGCTGTCCATTTTTCTTGTAGGCCTGTGGCAACGTCGCCTTCGGCGAATGGGCGGAAGTCGGGGGGGCCATCGCGCATGGCGTCATGCGCCAGCGCGGCGCTGGACAGATAGGCTGCATCTGCCTCGTGCTCCGTGACGTCCATGAGGCCAAATCCGCCGTGGCGCAGCGGTAGGCGGAGTTGCTCCTCGGCGACGGTGGGCATCTGCGGGTGGTGCATGATCTCCCGCGCCGTCGCCATTACCCTGTCTTGCAGCCGCTGCACCGCGTCTTTGACCGAGTCCCACGCGACGACACGGACTAGGTGGGTGAGGGCAAGCTGCACAGAGCCGCGGAGCAGCAGGAACTTGTCCTGGGCAGGCAGGGGGAGAGAGAGGAGGCGATCAATCTTCGCACATGCGGTTGTCGCGCGGCGGTTGCAGTAGTCCTTGACGTAGGGGGTGTGGCCCATGGGCGTGCCTGCGCAGGTGACGCCGTGTGGGCGCAGCGGCACGCCTGTGGCGTCGGCCACATTCTGGGCTGGGCGGCAGGGTGCATGTATGTATCATAATCAAATTGCCATATCCACGAGGAGTTTACTGCCTCCCTGCGGCAGGGTGTGCATAGCGATAGCTGTCAGGTGCTAGCGGCACGTCGGCCCCGCAGCGCGCTGGTGGCTCTCCATGATTGAGCATAACCCATCTTGGTTACAGACGCAAATGCTCCCTGGCAGTCTCTGCTCACGTGCCCTGAGCTGCTAGCTACGGCCAACGTATCGTTTTGCGCGACGGACGTCTGTCTGCTTTTGACACCGTTGCCCAAGGATTGTTACCCAAGGGTCGTTACCCGAGGATGCAGCGCTTGTGGCGCTCTGAAAGACTGTTGAGCCCGCAACTGAATCACAAGTGCTGATTCTGACATCGCATTTACGTCTGCGTTTGCACGCCTGTTGTCGGTGGCATGAGCTTGTCTCATGATCATGCGTCTGCAACGCATGCTCTCTCATGATCAAGCGTGTGCGCCGATTGCTCATCTCGTGCCGGGGCCAGTGAAGATAGCTCCTCTCCCAAATTCACACACTATTGCCTTGCATTGCTTAGTCTGCATCAGTGCCACAGGCCTCTCCCAAGTCTGTCCGCCTGTGGCAAACGGGACCTTTGCAGGGATGCTCGCACGCAGCACACTGACAAGAGGGCCGTGCTGCGCAGTCCCTGGCTTCGTTGAGCCAGGATCTGGCCCTGATGGCTCCCGGCAGTGTGACCGGCAAGAAGCGCGATTCGCGGGGAGTGGCCGGCGCTGTTCTGATCCGCGCGGCGGGACTCCTCACAAAAGCCGAGCCAGACACCCGCAGAGTTAGGGTGCATGTCAAGCCCACTAAGCCACGCCGTCGTGGCGACGGCTCTGCCAGCGAAACAGACGAGGAAGAGGATGAGGGCGAGAGGACGGAGTCAGACGACGACTGCCCTGGCCAGGTGTGCTTTGGTGGCTGTTGGCTGCTCTACGGCCGTATACGGGCGCAAGGCCGAGTCAGTCGTGTGTTTGAGAAAGTGGGCCGATTTAGCACCCGCTTCCTTCGCAGGAATGCCGCCAATTCATGTCTGGTATGACTCTAGGTCCGGTCTTAATGCTCTGGTGCACGCCATGCCCCGCGCCCAGCACCCGAAATGAGTCCAGAATGCATGCTTCAAGGTGCGGTTGCAAGGAGGAATGCTGAGCGATACAGGATAGCCAGCTCGGTCCGGGCTGTGGCCTCAGTGCACTTTGTACCCGACACTTTGCACCCGCCCGTGCGGAGAAGGTTGCCATCTGAGAGAGTGCAGAACAATGTCATAACTGTGCACAGGTTGCGCTTGACGCAAGCATCATTCTGGCAAGGCTCACCACCTGTTTGCAGCAGCGCCCGATCACAGCAACTCAGGCGCCATGCCAACAAGCGGGATCGAGTGGCACATGTTTCGCAGAGCCAGCGCCACGGCAAGCGAGCCTCTTTGTGCAACACCTCCCTCTCGCAAGTATGCACATAGACTGCACGGTGCTACGCTCCCTTTGTGTGTGTCACTTGGGTGTGTCTGCGCTGCCGGTTCTGTTCCATGCATGTGCGGATCATGCTGATGCGGACGGTGACCGTGCTGCTTGTGTATGTTTTGTACCCTGCTCTCTGCCCTCTGCGCTGCTGAGGCCTTGATCTATCACAGTGTAACACACAACATCTCCCTCTGGCAAGCATGCCTGCTTCTGATGTCGGGCTTGCCCGCGTGCAGGCAAAGCGCTCAGGCGGCACGCGCGGCCGGCCGAAGCGGTGGAACGCATCGGAGGAAAAGGCTCTGCTGGCCGCATTTGTTCGGATCACTGTCGCCATCAGCCCCCAGCTCGACAAGTCGCAGGTCCCCTGGGGGCAGTTCGCAGGCATCCACCACACCACCGGCGCATGCGAACGCCGCATATCCTTCTACCGCCTCATCACCGCGGACAAAGTCCCCCCGGCGCCACCCGGGCAGCGTCGCCGGAAGGCGGATCTCAGCAAAGACAACCCCTTCCACATGCTGACTGACGTGGCGTCTGAGGTATATCGGCTCCGGCAGGCGCGGCGCGAAGCGGTGGTGTCGGCGCTGCTGCAGAGCAAGATGGACGAGCTGGCGGAGGTGAAGGAGACGACCCAGATCAGCCGGACGTGGAGCCTCGCGCTGAATCCGGAGCCCAACCCGGTGCTCGCGCTCGCGCCGGAGCGACTGCGGTCGGTCGTGCCGCGGGAGGAGCTGCTGCGCGTGCTGCAGCCGGAGAACTTTTCGCGGCTGCCGCCGGGGCGGCTGTTTGTGGCGCAGGGGCCGGAGGAGGAGCGGCTGCACACAGAGCTGCGGCAGATGGTGGACGCTTTTTTCGAGATGATCCCGGTCGTGCGGCCGCTGGGGCTGTCGAGCCGGGTGCGGGAGGTGGATGATGAGGAGGGGCTCGGCGGGGAGAGGGGGCGGGTGGGGCGGCCGCCGCGGCCGCCGCGGCGGCTGCGGGGTCAGCTGCGGTTGGCGACAAAGGGGCTTGCCGGAGCGGTGGCTGGACAGGCCGCGTCGTTGGCTGCGGCGGACGGCGCGGACTGGCGGGTCGCCGCCGCGGCGTCCGCGCTGCTGACGGCGGTGCACGCGAGCGACGCGGCGGCCGCCGGCGAGCCGGCCGCCCTGCTGGCGGCGCACACGCGCGACCGCGTGTCGGCCGCCGCCAAGGTGCTGTGCACGGCGCGCGTGCTGCACTCGAGCCGCGAGGCAGCTCTGCTTGTCGCACTGACGCGGCAGGCGCTGTCGGCGCGTGACGCGCTTGTGGCCAGCACACCGCCGTGGTCTGAAGTCCACAGCGCGCAGCGTGCTGTGGCAACCGCCGCCGGCGCGATCGACATCCCCGCCCGGCACCGTGGATGGGGGGGCCTCATGGCCGTCATCCTCACTGGAACCACCTCTGGGCACCTCAACCTCTCCCTCACGTTCTCACCCGCCCCGCACACCGCCGCGGCAGACCTGCTCGACCTGGACCAGTTCCTCCCGGGCAGCACGTTTGCCGTCAACGTGCACAATAGCACCCCGCCGGACCCGCCGGTGCTGCACTCCGGCCGCCTGCTCTCCAATCCCCACCCGCTGTCCCTCGCGCCGCACACACCACTCTTCTGCCGTGCCGCCCATCCTGCACACCTTGAGACGTCGCCCTTCCGTGTTGCAATCTCTGACACGCTGCGTGCTGAGCCCGCATTTCTCGGCGTACACATCCCCGCCCCCTGGGCGCGTGGCGCCACCGGCAGCTCCAGAAGCGTTCCAGCAGACGACCGGGACCCCCTGCAGCCACAGCACGCAGCACGGCTGCTGCAGAGCGCGGTCGCCGCCGTCACGCTGCCGCTGCACTCGCACCTGGTCGCGGCGGGCGCGCTGCCCCCGACCTTTGTGCCGCCGATCACGGCCGCGAGCGACCCGGCATGCCACGCGTTCGGCGCGTGCCTGCGTGCTGTGCATGCTGCGGCCGAGCGGGCGGGCGCAGCGGGAGTGGCGATGTCGGCGCTGCTGCAGGCGGTGGTGGCCGGGAGTGCCGCAGACACGGGGTGGAGCTGGCCAGCAGAGGAGGGGGTGGCGGTGATGGAGGCGGCTGTGGAGGTGGGCCGGACGTTGGCGTTGCGGGACGGGTCTGCGCCGGACACAGCGATGCTTGCGATGGATCAGACGCTGTGGCCGGCCGTGGCCGCTGGGAGGGATGCCAGCAAGCACGCCCTCGCCTGCGCAGGCATGCAGGTGCCGCCCGCCTGCCGCATGCACCACCACAGCCTCTATTGCCACCTCCACAAGCAGAGCATGCCCGCCCAGGTCTCATGACGATGCTCATGATTTCATGACTGTCAATCGCATGCATGGTGATGCATACGCATGCCGAGCGTGCTTGAGTCCCCTGCGGCGCCCCGCGAGGGCCGTACAACCGCTGATAACTGCATGGACCCACCTGTTGCTGAGCTGCATTGGGGTGTTCACCGTCATGATTTCGTTGACCTCACACGCGGGCCGCCATCGCATGCAGGTCGCCATTGCGGCGTTGCGCTCCTCCGACCGCCTCACACTCCGGCCGCACCTCGGCCAGTCCCTCACCCTCCTCTCCTCCTCCGCTGCAGCCGCCGTCGACACCGCTCCTGCCGCCACGGGCCCCGTCCCCGAACCAGCTACGCCCGCCGCCTCAGCACGACAGAGCGCCAACCCACAGCAGCCTGCGATTGCCGCACCTTGGATCCTGCCGTCCGGCGCCGTGCACTGGCCGACGCTGCGCGACGTCGTGTGGCAGGTGCAGTGCGCGCTCGCGGCCTCCCCCGGCATCCCCGAGGCGCTGCTCGCGGAGAAGCTTGCCCATGCTGTCGGCCAGGCGCACCTGGCCATGCTGCTGCAACGCATGGAGGCGCAGGGCATGCTGCGCTGCGTCGCGCTGCCCATGCATATCGATTGCGTGGCGCGCGGGGGTGCGGAGGGTAGGGTGGGGGTCGTAGCGGAGCTGCTCGCGACGCCGCTGGGACTCGTGCCGTCGATCTTCGGGGGGAGCGCGGCGAGGGTGGATGCGGGTGCGGAAGAGGCGCTGCGTGTGCTGCCGCTGGTGGCGCATTACTTCAGTGAAGCCGGGGCCAGCCTGGAAGCTGATGTGGAGGTGTATGGCCAGCAAGCGTGGACGTGATGGCCTGCACAGTCCGCGGCTGGGCTCATGCGCTGTCGAATGTATTACAGTAACACTGCGACAATGTTTCTGAGCAGTTTCGGTGCATGTCTTTGTCAAGAACCAGAAAAGCGCCCAACCCAAGGGGTTGTATTACTTCTGGATTGTAGGACGTTGTATATATGTGTCACTAGACTCTTGAGCGCACAGTATGGCTCATGACAGTCTTGCGACTGGGAGCATACATGCACCAGGTCCTTTGCAAGGTACCGCAGGACTCTACTGCTGATCTGCGCTCAGGAGGGCACAGCTAGCCTGCTGGCTGTAGCCGCCCAACATAATTGCCAGGCCCGCCTTGCCAGCCGCTACGGTGGAGTGGATGCAATTGCGATGGTTCCCGTATGCGTAGCTGTGTTGCGGTCGAAGACATGTCCGCATTGTTGTAATTCAATGGACCGCGTGTCGTGATCCAGCCATGCACAGGACCACGGAGACCATGCATGGAGTGGATGCACGGTGCTGTTCCGGAGTGGCTACGGGACGCCATGCACCGATGGCTTACCATATGCACGAGCAATGCATGCTAGATTGTGTGCTACAGACAATGATTGTGATCGTATCCGTATGAGACGTTGATTGAACGCTTATATAGGCTCTACTGATCAAAGTGTAATCACTCTTCTTCTGGTAAGTCTCACGTGCTATATTCCAAAGACTGAGAGCGCACTGTCACAGCGGAGACCTGTACACCAGCCAGGTATGTGACAGCGCGACCCCCTGCGCACAGCTACGGCAGTGCCTAGATCCCACGATGCCTAAGGGCTTCGGTCCACTGAATTACGACACCGCGGCCTAGGGCCTGTTGGATCCCGGGCATGCCGTAGCCATGCGCACGGGTTGGTGCTGTCACATACCTTGCTGTCTTAGGTATCTGTCCGTGACAGCGCCTGTACCTTCAGTGGAGGATGAATGCACGTGAGACTTGGACAGACGAGAAGAGTGATTACACTACGATCTTTAGAGCCTATATAAGCGTTCAATCAACGTCTCATACGGATACGATCAGAATCAATGTCTGCTGGCCCGCAATCTGCATGCATTGCTCGTGCATATGGTCAGCCATCGGTGCATGGCTTCCCCATAGGCACTCTGGATCAGCACCGTGCATCCACTCCATGCATGGTCTCCGTAGTCCTGTGCATGGCTGGATCACGACAACAGCATGGGCAGCGCAGCAGATACCATCTCCGATACTGCAGCCTTCACAGGCTGCGATGTCATCCGGAGCGGCCGCAACAGCCAGTTCGATCGATGTTGCAACTCTCGCGAGCGCGCTATCGCTCGCTATGCCTAAGTCTGTGTCAGGAAAGTCTCTAGTTGAGAAGCATAAGTTCCCGGTATGGAACCATAAGTATGATCACTTCCGGGTGTTCAAGAAAGAGGTAGAGAGTTGGGCAAACATGGTGGGAGAGAGTAGCTTGCTGGCGAATGATCCACTAGCACAGAGTAGCCAGGCCCATGAGTTGGTATGGCTACAACGCCTGCACACAGTGCATGCTCGCGACGTCGCAACTCCATGGTACATCTACTATGCTGTTCCGTGGCGAGCACGGTCTTGACAGCTGTGGCCAGCGCTTGTAGGGGGGCTGGCAATCGTGACGTCCAGTAGTCCCGGCGACTGCGCGGACCCCCTGTGAGCCCCAAACGGACTTTTGGACGTCTATAGGCCATAACTATATGTCCTGAAGCCTTCTGAAGGGTGTTTGGGCGTTTCGTCGAATCCCCTAAACATTCGCGCTCTTTTTGCGGAAAAAATAGCGCATTTCCCCAAACTCGCGCTAAATGACGTCCATTCGCTCCCAAACACGCACAGTCTGTCCCAAAGCATGTGCCACACCTCTAAAACACTATAGATATTGATATGGTGTTACACATGTAATCTCGACCTTCATTGCTGGTTGGTCCGCGGTCAGCAGTCAAGTTGCGGAATGCGTGCCGGTGCAACGCCCATTCACCACCCGCCGTTGGTGGAACTTCTAGCGGTGTTAGAGTTTAATTATGAAGTAGTACAGGGCGCTCTTGACAAGGATGATTTGAGGACGGCATGTGCTGCGGTGTCGCAAGAAGGAGCATGAACACCACAGCTCACCTCACACCGAACTTGCCTCAAAAGCAGCATATCGAGCGTGGTGATGACAATGTTGTCTTGTTCCCGTGTCCAAATTCCACTTCCACCAGTGCATATTTTTATGTGGCTACATGCCTGCCTCGTTTTGGAGATGAGCTGCGGTGTCGCAAGAAGGAGCACTAACACCACAGCTCACCTCACACCGCGCTTGACTCAAAAGCAGCATATATAGCGTGATGATGACAATGTAGGCTTGTTCTCGTGTCCAAATTCCACTTCCACCACTGCATATTTCATGTGGCTACATGCCTGCCTCGTTTTGGAGATGAGCTGCGGTGTCACAAGAAGGAGCACTAACACCACAGCTCACCTCACACCGCAATTAACTCAAAAGCAGCATATAGAGCATGGTAATGACAATGTAGGCTTGTTCTCGTGTCCAAATTCCACTTCCTTCACTGCATATTTCATAGGTCCATACGTACGCTTTGACCTATCATATGTGCAATTGGAACCTTGCTGCACAATAAATATCACGAGGAATTTGTGTGAGCTCCACGTACAGACTTTCCAGCTGTCCACTCTTCATCTACTGGAAACAGCAAAGTCACGGCAGAGCTTGCTCATGGCTTCACGCAGGCAGCTGCACCTGGCATTTATGGTATGCCATTAGATGGGATGAAAGTAATGATGGTACTACCAGCAGTACTGGATGCATTCTGTGGGCCACAGAATGCAGACTCGTGGAGCATGTGGCGAGAGGGGATGGTGGCTTCAGCCGTTGTGCATGAGACATATGATGGTGCATTGTGCTTGACCACCTAGCAAGCCCGATGATCACTTTGGGAGCTTGGCAGGCTGTTTTGGGGGTCATAGAACACCCCTAGCACTGTTTGGGGACGGTTTGGGGAAACATGCAGATTCCCCCAAACATTTGCCCTGATTTGGCCGGATACTGCCTGTTTCCCCAAAGATCGCAGATGAAGGTAAAGGCGGCTTCAGGACATACAATTATGGCCTATGGACGTCCCAAAGTCTGTTTGGAGCTCACAGGAAGTCCGCGTCGTCGCTGGGACCACTGGAGGTCATGAGTGCCAGCCCCCCTGCGCTTCTGCAATCCTGCAACTGTGCATGCGTTCTACCGCATGGCCCCACTGCTCAGGGGCCGCCACTTTCGGGGAGCCAGGACTGGTGCACCTACCCTGCATGAGATGGATAGGGTCACCACACCTGAGGCCGCCTCGCACAGGATCTGGATCTTAACAGCATCTAAGATCCATGCATCTACTACATCTACATCTTGACAGCATCTATGACGCATGCATGTACTACTAAGCTTCAGATACGAGCAGAGTCTTGGCACCATTGCAATTGACTAGGCCAGAACCCTCAACCCCAAATGTGTCTGGGGGGATGACATGCAGCAATCGTCTGCAACCTGGACGATCTTGACACGATACGAGTGCATGGGGATTGGTTTTTTTGTTGTCGTGAAGCGCCTCGTCCCAGGTTTTTTGTGCTGCGATCGTGCATGGTGCGATTGTGCGTGTTGTTCTTTATCACGTGGACGCTTGAAAGTCAACAAATGTACTGCGTCTGATGTCCAGTCGAGTTGGCGGCGCGCATGAGAGATGTGGTATGACTGTGACTTGATTGCATGCAACACCAGTTCAGTGATGCGGGTGTGATGATTCAGTCACTGGCAGAGTGACTATCTGACAAAAATATTGCAGGTCGGGAAGAGCATGGATCGCAACCTGGGGAAACAGCTGGCCCAGTGCTATGACTGGGGTACTGGCTCAGCCAGCTGATTTACGCCCGAGCCCCAATGTACAGCATCTTGTGCTATCGCTGATGATGGTGCCGGCTCATGTACATTTGCCAGTGTTGCATCAGCTGCCGCTGACAATGTTGGCGTGGCCGATGTGGCCAGTGCCAGATCGAATCGAGTGGCTGCCAATGCAGCTGCTGTGGCGTGTGCTGGAGTAGCGGTGCTGGAGTAGCTGCCAGTCCAGCTGCTGTCGGAGCTTTGGCACTGTAGCCAGTGGGCATGGGCTGTACAGCAGCATCCACATTGTATACCTGCTGCATCTAGCGCTGTTGCGCCAATAGCTTGAGCAGGTGTTCGAACCAGGATGCTGTCGATGTATGGCGTGTCCTCGGTTGCAAAAGCCCATCACAGACAGCAGCATCGAGACGTTTGGTGCCTCGTGAGACCACAGATGCTGATAGGATGAACAGATGGTCGACTGAACTAGCTGTGGCTGCTCCAATTTTTCATCGTTCCGCATTTGCTGCTGCAACACAGCAACTACCTTGCATGTTGACACGTGTGTGGATGACCCCTGCACCCATGCATGTCCCGCAAGCTGGAATTTGCAGCATTGATGCTATTGCTTCACACAGTACTCGCTGCAGTGAGTCACTGTGATGGCCAGTACATTTGCACGCAGTCGGGCACATTCTCAGTGCCTGTGCGCGAACTTATGTCTACACCACAGCAAGCTCTTGATGGAAGCCGCATGCATGCCTGCCGGAACATGCAGTCCCATGGTGGGATCCCACCTGATCACAGCAACCCTCGCCCTGCATGAGTTCCCATTGCCGCACAACCCGCACAGGCAAGAGTCACGTGCTTGGAGGGGTACGAAGGGCACAGCGCAGAGCAGTGCTGCACGCCACAAATTCTGATTCAGCAGTGCTGCACGCCATAACCTCCTACTCACTCAGGTTCCTACTCAGGTTCCTACTCAGGCAGGTTCCTACTCAGGCAGGCTGCCTCGGGGCTGTTGGTCAACTGCTGGGACCTCAGACACAAGGTTCTGGGCCTGCCAGGCTTGCAAGCGTGCTCCACACGTTCCCGCTGACACCAGCCTCGTGCAGCGTCCGCGGCAGTGCCTTTGCTTTGGCAGCGTGCTGCGCAGCAGGAACGTATTGGGCTGCCAGAGGAGTCTGTGGCGTAGTGATGGACCGGCACACCAATATTATTTGCTGGGAGACTGGCCAGTGCTGATGCGGCATGCGGCTACAGGTGGTTCTCCAAGCCCAGCATTACCTTGAGCTGATCATACACCGTGAATCCGACAGCAGTGGCCGGGGTGACCTTGATGTAGTTGATAGTCACCCCCCGGAAGAGGCCGCGCCAGCCGAACTCCTGCACGATTGCGCGCGCCGTGCCCAGCACGGTCGCGTGCGCGCCCTCCGGCCCGCCGCGCAGATTGCTCACCTGCATCCGCCGCCGCACGATGTCCAGGGGGTAGGTGAGCGTCTGCGCGACCAGCCCCGCGGTGGCACCAAAGAGCAGTGACATCACCAGCGGCGGCCGGTCGCGCGCCGTGGCAGCCGGGGCGTGCGGCGGGTGGCGCTGTGGCGGCGCAGCGGGGGCCGGCGCGTGGTGGCTGTCGAGGGAATCGTCCAGGGAGGGGTGCGGCAGGTGCGCGAGTGCAGCGTGGTGGTCCGCCCAGAGGCGCTTCAGGCTCTGGTAGGTGTAGAATTTGATGCCTGCGTACGGCAGGATGCCCAGCAGCGTCGGCGTGCACCCCTGCATGCATGCACCCACGTGTCGCAGGGCCATGCCACCTGTAGCTACCCAAGAGCACCACCTAGGTCGTGCCCTTGCACCACTAGGTGCACGCAGGTGCGCCTCCGGCAGCTGCAGCTGCCACAAGGAGTGCATCCCTTGCACCACTAGGTGCGCCTAGGTGGTGCGCCTCCGGCAGCTGCATGCCGATGGGCTTGATACGGGCTTTCTGTGGGCAGGCACGGTGCCGGAGTGCGATGGTGCTGCTGGAGACAGCTACAACGCGGTCCAACCGAGGACCGCAGTTGGCCAGTGCATGCACGACCGTGTCAGCTGAGCTGGCACGGCCGTATGCAGCCGCATCGTTCTGACCAAGCGGAAATTGCATGTACATACGTGGATGTGGTGATTCTGGTATCTAGACAGTATACCAGCATGATCAGAAAGGATGGGAGGCGTACCCTGTAGAGCCCGCGGAGGCCCTCCTCCTCAACGACGGCCCGCATCGTCTGCAGGATGCTGCGGCGGCCGGCGCCAAACGTAAACGCGCGGCCTGTGCTCGGCGCCGCAGCAGGCGCAGCAGCGGCGGCCGAACTGGCGTCCATTGTCCACGCGAGCCGAGTGCGCATGAGGTCCAGGGGGTAAGTCACGGCCACGGCGGTCGCGCCGGAGCAGGAGCCGGCGAGCAGGTCCACCCAGATGGGCGGCCGGCTGGCGCTGACATCTGAGGGGCTCGTGCGCTGCAGCACGGAGACTAGAGCGGCGCGGTAGTGCTCGTACGTGGCATAGTGCAGCGCCGCATAGGGCACAATCCGCACGACGCTGGCGCCATTTCCCCTGCAACAGTTCAGCTGCTGTTGCAAAAGTCCAGCTGCTGTTGCAAAAGTCCAGCTGCTGTTGCAAAAGTCCAGCTGCTGTTGCAAAAGTCCGGCTGCTGTTGCCTGTGGAGCTCTCGCAACAGCGGAGCCTGTGGAGTTCTCGCCCGAAGAGGTCCACTACAGAAGCCCAAAGAACAGACCGATCGGGCACACATGAACACACGACAGGTGGCGGTTCGGGTCGGGTCTCTGGTCCAGTGATGTGTGTGCAAGGTGCAGATGGCGGCATCAAAGGAGGAACCGCGACGAGCGTACTGTGAGCTGGGGCTGCACAGTGATGGTGGCTGGGTGTGCATTGTGACATGTTCCAGGCAGAGGTCGCTGCGGGGTCGTGCTGCCAGCTGCATCAAAACCGCCCCTGATCTTGCCATGCTGCTTTGCAGACCCTTCGATGTTGTGATGTGTTCGATGACCCTGATAGACGGAGCTTGCCGGTCTTGCCATGGCTGGGTTCAATATTAGCACAGACCGATGCGTGAGAGACAGGATGGAGCAAACTGGAATGAGCAAGTGCTTCATACCTGAAAAAGCCCAGAACTCCCTCCGACTTGTAGATGTAGTGGAGCACATGATCCACTCGTGCATACGGAGATCTACCTGTCTGCATCAATCCATTTCATGATAGGTGATACCAGTCCTTATGTTGCTGGGCTCATGTTGATGATTGCCTATCGAGTCGACCAGGTGCGCTGTGCATGCCATGTCGTATCGACACGCAGCTGCGAGTCACAGCAAAGCGCGATCTGTGCCTATGCTGACTACCGGAACGAGTTAAAAATTCATGTAAGCGGAGAAACATGCCGCCTGTCCGGCGATGATGATGCGAATCACGTTGAAGCCTATCAGCACTGCGTGCACCTGTGAAGTTGCGTTGAGAGCAGGAGCACGCCTGTATCAGGATCTTCGCTCGTTCAAATGGTGCCACTGATGACTTGCCCAGCGCCCCTGCGAGTCCTCCGGCGACAATTTCCTGGCAGTGCGTGTGTGGTGAGTGCAAGCGCTCATTGGCCACAAGATGCAAAGCACAAGAATTCAAATAGGAGGCATCACAAATTACACCGATGGCATATTACCTTGCAGAATCGCTCAAGTACACCTGTCTTCACTGTTGCCGTGGAATCCATGCCATCTTGTTAGACAGAGTGCATTGAGAGCCCAAGAATGCAAAATACAGATAATTTCACATGCATGCAGTAAGGGTTGTAAGCTGTTGCGTGGTTACTCGCTGCTCATGTGTTGTCTCGAGCCTGTGGTTTGTGCATGCCATACTGGATGTGCCAACAGGTGTGGTGAAGGGGCCTGGGAGCGGCATAGCGGCGGGACAACGCGGCTCCAGGCAGCGGCCGAGGCAAGCTGCATTCCGTCAGCTCAGGCATGCTAGGCACCCGACAGGACGATGCTGATACCCATCAGTACATCATTGTGATTGGAGGACACTCGTGGTCGAGTCGCAGAGAGAGCTCCGTAACATCGCATTGCGCCGGGTGTTTCCGCTTCGTTTCCGTGTACGTGTATGTGCCAAAAGCGCCGAATAAGCCATCTTTCTAATAAAAGGCTTTATTTGGCATGATATGGATGCTTGATCATACCTGATCTGTGCGCTTTGATGATCAGGTGGTTCCTGCTACAAAATCGCGCTGGGCGGACCCGCCTTGCGAAGTATTACGTGCCCGTCGATGATGAATCAAAGCGACGGACAGAATACGATGTTTTCAAGACACTCAGCTCCCGAGAGAATAAGTGGTCAAACATTGCGGAGGTGCGTCTGTCGTGTACATGCCGCTTTCTGCTCGTGCCTTGCTCAAATCGCCTTCAAGTGATGCTCGAAAGAGTCAGCATATAATTGAGCTTGTATTTTACAGCTGATTGTATCTGCGCGCCGCGGCTATCGTGCTATGTTCACATATGCTTGTGCGCTGACATGGGACCTGCCGGACGTGCAGTTCCAAGATTACAAGCTAGTATTTCGGCGATACGCGCATCTATACTTCATCATGTGCTTAGACATGGGGGACAACGAGCTCGCTGCGTTGGAGGCCATCCATCTGTTTGTGGAAATCCTAGACCACTTCTTCACATCTGTGACCGAGCTGGACATTGTATTGAACTTTCACAAGGTACGCCTGCCACCCTCTGCACGCAGGGTCACTCATTCACTGCGTGGTCAGTACATGGTTGCTGCCATTGCGGCATTGGGCCTGCTTGCTCCACGCTTCAAGATTCCACGCTCGCGCTACACTGTCTGTTTGCTACAGCTTGATCTCAGTCATCTGGCATGCAGTAAGGCCTCGCTCACATGCCTTGCACATGGCCCTTGGAACATTGCGGCCATCTTGGCATGTGCACTCTGTCACTGTAGTTGATCTGCATGCTGCACTGTGCAGGTGCCTCTGCACGATCGCCATCGCACAGTGCATGAGCCGCACATGGGGCACAGCAAGTGTTTCCGTGTCCCACACTGACAAGTCACGTGATGATACTACGCACAAGTATGCTGCTGCAGGCCTATCTCATATTGGACGAGTTCATCCTTGCTGGGGAGCTCCAAGAGAGCAGCAAGCAGGTCATTCTGGAACGCATCGGACAACTCGAGGGACACGACGTTGCCAACTCGTGATCAGAAGGCTCCGTATCGGAGGTTTCTGGCCGCTTGCCCGTGATCGACTCGTGTGAGCAGCTGGAAGGCCGATGTTTGTGCCAATTCTGCCACTGAAGCCTTCCTGAGCGCCCCATCCGGGTGTAGCACAGCGATGCTGCCACTATGAGTCCACTCAGCAGTATTTCCCGGATGAACACCGGCTGTGGTTGGCAGGCTGGCCTGTGCCTGGCAGGCTGGCCTGTGCCCCTGTCGCTCCTCCATTTTCAGAGGATACAGTTGGACATTGAAGGCACGCAGGCTCAGCAGAACAAACTGTGTTGACACTCTTGTTGTGAATAACAATGCAGGAGCACTAGCCTGAGCTAAGGAGGCATTCGTGACGGATATACCAGCCAATAGACTGGGTCGGTGAGTGCACATGACAATGAGGAGTTAGCATGATGGGCATTTGCATGAAGTCGCTGTTCATGTGTCTGATCGTGTAGGCCATGCAACACGAATCAATCATAATCCACTCCGATGCACCCGACCCGCTAGTCGGCTCCTTACAGCATCAAAGCTGCATCTTTTGTTTTTCAGTTTGTGGCAAGTCGTGATGCCTCATCATGTGGAAGGAGTTGCACGGTGCATGGGTGCATGCAGCTACGCGAAGACTCGCTGCAGTCACCGACTCACGCTATGCAACATCACGCTTGATAGATGCACATCACTACCCGGAGTCCAACACCTCCTGCTCTTCAGCTGGTACATGTGCTGTGGCAGAAAGTATTGCTGCACAGCGAGCCAACACTGCTGCTTTGCGCCTGTATAGCAAGCGCTGCTGCTATTTCAGGAGCGCAATTAAGCCACGATGGTAAGCCCGCGGGCGGACGTTGGAGGAGCTGATTTGTGCACCATGGCTTGTGATTGTACAATATGGCGTCGGGCCCATTTGGGCCTCTGCGTGCTGTACATATATATGGCTTGTGTGCAGCATTGGCTGGACAACCTCTGCTCCATTATCTGTATAGCAAACGCCATCAGGGCCCCAAGTACGTCTGTGGAGATGGGCCACCACCGACACGCAGGCAGGGGGCGCAAAAGCACCTAAGCCACTCACATGATGCCATGCAGCAATCCATTGCTGCTACACATACGGCCCATGACCGACGTTCAGATCGCTACGCACTTTTGGGCTTTGTATTGCAACAGTGATTTCCAAGCAATGCGACGTGATCTGAGCACATACGTGCCGCGGTCGGCATCTCTGAACATTCCCGTAGTTATAATCACGAGTACGGGTACAGATATGTTAGCACGATCTGCCACATTGAACTGGCAGTGGATATCGTCGAAGGAAATGCAGTCACTGGCGTGCAAAAGGTTCGGCGGTTACACACATGACACAACACGTCTTCTTGCGCGGTCACGCGACGTTTTACCGTCCCGCTACACTCACAGTCGCCGAAGATGGTGCCCAGTAACTTTAAGTGAGTCTGATGCAACCGGAAAAGTGCACTCCAGGATCGAAAAAGGTACGAAACGCCAGATGATCCGCATCGCATGGCGCGTTGGGCACACGGTCTCAACAGAACACCCGCTTGCCGCTTACACTCACAGATCATTGTGATATAGCCCTTCTAGGCTGTGTATCCATTTCATCGGCAATAGCCTCGGGCTGCTCAGCAGGCGCAGATCACCGTGGATGGAAGTACGTTGGTGATGCTTTTGATACTGTTTGCGTTTGATCCTGTGTCGTGACGTACGATCCCGATACACAACCACCGCATCTGACTCCACAGCTCCCGACCAAGACCCGGACCATGAACCAGCCACAGCTACAGACGCTGCTGCAGAAGAGGTCACAGTGGAATCCAGCCTGCCGCCTGCAGCATCAGGCATGGCAGAAGCCGAATCCCCTGAAGTCCCACGAGCTGCAGCAGGTGTGATCCAGTGAGAAACGTTGCAGAGTGATGCCGTCGTTTGTCCAATTGCAATGCAGCTGTTGATCCAGGCTGGGCCTCTGATCGCTTCCTGACCTGATGGGACGCACCTAGACAATATTTAGTCAATAATACAACAGATCCCTGTGTGTTCGCTGCTTCCTGTATGTTATGCCCGGTTCAGTCGCTCTGACGGGACTCGGGCCCTGTGCACCGTGCTCCACGTGGTTGAAGCTGCAGTCTCGCCACCCAGGATGCAGAAATGTATAGAAGCATTCCACCGCTGCGTCCACCACCACTGTAGGTCTGGCAGGGGCCTGACGGTCAGAAGTGAAGTGCTTGCGTAGCCAGGCCTGCAGGGGTGTAGTCCGCAGTCAACCAGGCGGCTCGCACTAATGCACGCGAGCCAGTCCTCCTGGGTCACAGGCACAGATGGCTGCGTGACACGGACATCAACGCAGCAGCCCAGCAGCGTGGGCAATAGCAGGCAAGCGAGCAACCGAAGCCCAGCAAGCAGCTGGCATCAGGCAGCAATGTGCAAGAATCCACCACCGCCTGTCCACTGCAACAATCGCACACCATCGCACACCATCAGATGGTTGCGTCACTGAGATTCGGGCCATGTGCTGAAGCAGATGCTGACCGAAAGGTCTTAGCTGCGCCGCCGCGCTGTGGTATGAATGTGGAAAAGACGAACGTGCAGCGATCATATGTCACTGCGCGTGTGCTTTGTAGGGATGCAACACGCTGTTGAGGTCACGGCAGTCACAGCACACAGCACACAGCACGTCACGCAGCAGCAGCTGCACGTGCTGTGGGCCGCGGACTCTGTGCCGTACGCCGCGGCCGTGCTGGACTCGGTGTTGGAGGAGCTGGGGAGCGTGCAGGTGCGGCGGTCTGGCTCGAGTCAGCGTGCTTGCTCATGACTGTGTATGACTCCTTTTACGTATTGATCGGACTTGTATAATCTGAGCATGTCCGGTGGTTTTCTCAGACATGTAGCTTGCATGCATAATGCCCTGGGATGCCTTGTTGGTGCGAATGTAGATGACTCGCTGCGAATGTGCAACATCAGATTAGACAGCTGTATTGCATATGGTTGTCGGCTCCCTGACGTGCGAGCCGTTATTGGGGTCGTGCTAATGCCGTGCCTCGCTTGCCGTGTCGCGTTTGCCATGTTTCGCGGTTTCCGTGTCTCGCGTGCCGTGTCTTGCGTGCCTTGTCTCATGTGCCGTTGGCGGTTCAGCATGAGTGCTGTGTGTGTGCCCTGCTGCCTGCTGCCTGCTGCCTAAGAAAGATGTTCAAGTGCAAGAGGCGCTCGAATACATAGTGTCCTGCCGCTGCCATAACCGCCTGGAAGGTCGCCGTCTTTGTGACGTGGCTTGCTTTGTGTTCCTTCGACCAGTGCGGATTGGGAAGATGTTCCTTTGAAAGACTGTTGATCACTGCAAGTGCTGTACATTTACGGGGAACTCTGGCAGCTCTGCGTCTCGGGTTTGTCGCCGCGCTTCACACATGCATCCCGTACCTGGACTTCCTCTGAGTGATCATGAGTGGATCATGTTGATCAACGCACAATGCCTGCCTTATGCATCATGGCCATGCACGGCAGGCCTGCAGCGGCACAGCTAACTCTACCTGAATGCATGCCAGTGGTTGTCTGCAGTCGGGCCGCTTTCCAGTTACACTGAGGTGCAGATAATCACACTGCACACGTGTGTGCCGTGTAGCTCCATGCTGTGGTGCTTATGCTGTGTGGTGCGCATGCCATGCAAGCGTGTTATGCGCTGCGGTCCGCTTGCAGGTGCAGAGTCTCCATGTCTTTGCATCCGGTGCCACCGCGGCGAGCCTCTGCGACCCGCGCAGCGCCGCAGACAGGCCTGCAGGTGCGTTCTCCATTCATGCATGCACCCACTGAACCTGCCGTTTCCAGCCATCATCTGCGCTACTGGACTAGCCTTGCAGCAGCCCGCACGGGCTGTGAGCCCGGTGCCTCGCGCCATGTATGTATCGCTTTGTGACCCTGATTCAATCTGATCGGCCCGGGCAGCAGCACACAGCATACAGCACGCAGCACGTGGAGCGCGCATAATCCACGATGCGATCTGGTGGCTGCAGGTGGCGTGCTGGTCGTTGACATCGCAGCCTCACCACAGGCCGGCACGCCGGTAGCCACAGCACGCATGACCGCGCACGCTGTGCAGGTATGCACCCTGACGCATGCATGTGCCCTCCGCCGCAGTCACCCTTCAGACCCTGCCGTGCCCCCGCCGGCGCTGATCCCGCGCCTGTGGTTGTCCAAGCATGCGCAACGTTGAACACGACGTTGACAACTTCGAGTTAAGTTTGAGTGAGCTCCGCCTGCACTCTCAGGCCAGCCTCCGCCATGCCGAGTGAATGACAAGTGAATGCAAAACCTTGATACCATGGCATACAGGTTCTGTGTTATGTACACTGTACTGTATATACACTGTTACCTTGCCCGTCGGACATTCCTGCTCTGGGCAGCGTACCCGAGAGCTGAACCCTCCGCCCACTCCCACCTGTTTGCAGCTAGCACAAGAGGATCAATCTGCAGCGTACGTCGTCGTCTCGAGCGACGCCAGTGCGACGCCCGTGCTGAGCACGCTGCGCGCCCTCGGCCGCACGACCCTTGCGGTCACAGCAGCACCCAGCAGCGTGACGGCCCCGCTGCGGCCGCCCGGCACCGCCTGGCTGCACCTGCACCTCAACAGCAGCAGCAGCAGTGGCAGCAGCAGTGTCCTGCCCAGTCTTGCTGCCGCGGCTAGTCCTCAACCCGAGCGGGATATCCCTGCTCTGAACGTGGCGCCCAGTAGTGTGCCCCGCACACCCACGGCAGCACAGATTCCCACGGCAGAGCAGGACACAGCAGGGCCGAATCTCGCAGCTGCGACGGGGCAGCCCGCCTCACAGCCACCGTCGGAATCTGACACAGAGCCACAGCCTGCGTCAGCACCAGTGCGCGATGGCAGCAGCGTCGATACTGCGGCCCCACGGGGTGGGGCTGCCCCTAGCTATATGTCAGTGGTGAATGATGAGTTCAGAAGCGAAGTGGAGCGGCTTGACCGCGTACTTCGGTCTGATCCGGAGGACAAAGCGCACAGCGGGTGGGTGGAGATGCTGCCAGTGGACGTGCAGTACAAGCTGCTTGCCAGCTGCCTCAAACGCATGTCCGGGGTCGTGTTCAGCCGGTTGAAGGCGCGGATGATGTTGCAACCGGAGGGCTTCTGCGACTCGCCCGATTTCCCGTCCGAGCTGTGGCAGATTGGGGCGTTCAAGGACGCGCTGGTGACGGGGCTCATGTTTGGAGCGGGGGACAACGCGTGGGCGGCACACCAAAAGGTGGCCGTGCTGACGATGCTGCACAAGTTTGACGACGGTGACATGCATGGCCAGCTCGGCGTGCTGCTGAAGGTGCGGCCACATGCTGATGTTGACGATTTAGACAGTACGATTCAAACAGTGCTCCGAGGCGCTGCTGACTGCCGGCTGCGTATGCATGTCTGTGTATGGATTCCCCTCTTTCTGTTTCGTCCGTGCTCCTGCAAGGAAGAATGGGGTAGAGATAGCTCCTGTCTGTGAGGAACAGAAATGATGACTTCATTGTTTGCGAATGGTAGCAGAAAAGCAATCATGCACAACGGCGTCACTTACGAGTCCTAACTGTGGTTGTGTACATGTGGTGCCCTGTGCCGCATGGCGATCCGCCAATATGTACAGGCCCCGTGTCCAGGAGAGCCGTTGATGACCCAGCCATCTGTGTCTGGGGTTGATTACATGCGGCCCGATTATCATTGCTCGCGGCAAAATTCAATACACGCCTCACAATTTTGCTGAGCTGCTCTCGCTGTGCTCTGTCTCCGTTTTTCCCTCTGACCTCAGGATCCGACATCATCACAAGCGTCGACAATACGGACGTGCACATGCATGTATTCAAAGGGCAGACATGTTTGCAGGACTCCCAGGCGCCTGCCTTTTCAAACAGTGTCAAGTCTAGAAAAGCTGTGGCCGCTGCCGCTGACACCTACAGTGTGTCTCTGGGCAGGATGGTGCTGATGCAGGCGCTTGCACAAGCCGTCAATGCCGGGCATGGCGACCCTGACCCGGCCAGCTGGCCCGGATCCGAAACCGCAGAAGCCTACAGCTTCCTGGATCCGCTGCTCTGTGACGACCGGCCTGACACTGAGTGGCTGCTGCTCGCATCAGTGCTGCGACGTTTATCGATCCAGTGGTTTGACATCTTCAGCCAAGATCCAGACTTCAGGCCGTATCTGTGGGAGGGCGGTCCATATGATGACAACCTCCGCTCTCGGAGCCAGCAAAGACAGCGCTCGCTCCCTGAGTTCCGCCAGGCCTTGTGTGAGACTTTCGCATCAGCTGCTGTTCCGGTGTCTCACAAGCGCAAGCTCCTCAATGTGCTGCTGGGCCAGGAACCTGTGGATGCACTGTGCGCAAAGATCGGTGACCTCTGCCTGGTCCGTCTTTGACTGAAACAATTCTACTTCAAATATTGTAATGAATTAATTAATTAGTTCTCTCTGTTGACTGCCTCGAGCCGCATGCGACACTGTGCTTGTGCTGACCACTTGCCGCTGTATCCTCTGGGCTCGCACTGCTTTGCAATTGCATTTGGCCTGCAATGGTATCCACCATCCACTATCACCTGCGTTGCTTGTGCCATGAGTCATGACTATGCAGAGCGTGGGTTGGCTGCTTGCAATCCTACTGTGCCACTCTCAGATTGTAGACAGTGGCTGTGTGTTTGGCCATCACCGACCAGATTTGCTGTTGCTTGTCGATGGCTTGCCCGATGAAGGCTGCCAGCATTGAGTCAGAATGTCATGCCTGTTTGCAGGAGCCAAACAACCCCTCTCCACTTCTTGGCATCGACGATCTGGAATCCATTGACTCCTGCGAGCCCGATTCCCATTCCATGGAAATCGGGACTTGCATTATGAATCAGATCTTGCTCAGTGTCACGTAGTGGTTTTGTGAGTGCCAAAGGCGGCTGATGCACAGGCTCAGCAGCGGGTGGACTGGCACAGCAGCAAAGGGCGCCATAGCTATGCACAGTGCAAGCTCCACGCATCTATATTGAACTTTGTTACTGTCTGGTTCAATTGACGCCTTTACGAATCGCAGTCTACAATCTATGTCTTCAGCGCTGCCCCTTTCTGTGCTTTCACTTGCAGGCCTGTCCTTAGTCGTCTGTGACCCCTGTGGCTCTTGTTGCGTGTTGTGTGGCCAGCCTGGACGAGATGAGCCACTGGATGCAGGATCATGATGCTGATTCAGCGAGACCAGCAGAGCTCAGCTGCTGCCTCTCCATCGCACAACAGTGCCTGACAGGTTGTTTCACACCCAGTGGAAAGCCTTGCCATTCTGTTGTTTGTGAAACAGCATCGCATGGTCAGCTGACCATGTTAGCGAGTATCAGCAGCTCAGAGGTTTGTGCATTATGGTGAGTGAGTGTCGTTGTAGAACTCCAACAAAGGTTCGCATTACTGCGACAAGCCATGAGGGCGCTGCAGCACAAGTGCAGTTAGCAGCAGCTCAACGCTTGTGCCGTATCACAGGTACGGTATCGGTGTAACACTGGGCAAGCAACTGCGGTACGTAGCACCGTTTTGTAACAGCAATTGATGCAAAAAGCAATAATGCAAAGTGCCCTACCCGTGCAAATGCATGCACAGCCCTACCGGGCAGTTTCTCTTGAAAGTGCCCATCGAAGCTGCTGCTAAGCCACAAAAACAGGGTGGAGGGATACAACATGTAGCATGAATAAGTTGAGACATCATACCATTGCCCCCCCCCACAGACTGGATACGTTGTGACCACGCAATTAGCACGAATGCTGATCAGTTGAACTCATGCGTCGCCCCCATGCATGCCTCCTTTGTGTGTGCGAGGTGCATGCACACATGCTGATTTATATTCCGCTGCTCCGCGTGAACACAGGTGGTGTCACATCGAGCATTTATCTGCTGCTGCCTTGTCCTTGTGGCCACCCGGCCATGGCCTGTAATGGCATTAGCTGTGTCATGATCTTACAAAGACCTTGAACCAGAGTGCTTCCAAGGGAATGCCTAAGGCAGGTGTATGAGCCTAGGGCATGTATATGGGCCTAAGGCCAGGTACAAATGGTCCTAAAAATGGGGATGAACTAGGAATTTGTGAGCCCCATGGGAGCGTCTTGCACTGAGCATGCATGCGGCCTGTGTGGTGCACTGTGACCATGTGTGGCTGCTGCGGCAACCAGCACGGCTCAGTCACACATGTAAGCCATGACAGCTGCCTCCGGTCTGATATTCTGTGCGCTGTGGACGGGATATGGCTGCACGTGCCGCCGTCACGCGCGCCTTTCCAGCCCCTCTGGTGTGTGATAGTGTTGTGACTGAGTGCACCATTCCTTTCCTCTTGCAACTGCCCTGCCTTCTTGTGTTGCTCAGCCCACGCGTGGTCTCTGCACTCGCCTTGTGGCCGCTTTCATGGCCGGCGGAGCCTCCCAATGTCTGCCTTGTGCTCGTCTGCGCCAGTGGCTGTGGCGTCCGTGTGGCTGCCGCATTGGGCCCGAATTTCTGTAAACATGTTTAGTCGTCACATATGTGAGGTCGTCTGAGTTGTGTGCGTCGCTAGAGCCTGCACGTGCTCCCTCTGCTCCTCTGTCTGGTGGGATTGTGCGTTTTGATCATTCTTCCACCCCTGTCCGTAGGGTTTCCGTGGCTGATGCCCGTTTGGGCTTGGTGTAATGCCCAATTGGTTTTGTTTCAACACGTTGTCGGGAGCTGCACAAGCTGCAGTCAGCAAATATATATATATATATAGGTGGCTTCCGCGTGATCGCACCATTCAGGCGCGGGTTGGAACAGCATTCAGACATGTCTACAGTTGGAGTGTGATTCTACATCATGTCACGCAACATGTACAACTATTATTTAAAACGAGCCCCCATGGCGGGTGTGGTTGTGTCGGCTGTGTCGGTTCGTTGTGGCTTTTCACCTGAGACAGTTGCTGCTTGTTGCTGTTGTCTGCTTTCGGGGGTTTTGACCGTCTGCTTTCCTGCTGTTGCCCTCGCTGCCGGGCTCTTGCGTTCATCTCCGTAAAACACCATGGTGTTCGGGGTAACCGGGGTGTGCATGCGTATGTGTCTGCGGTGCACAACCGCGCGCTGGAAGACCTACGGGTCATGATCAAACCAGCGAGCGCTGGACACCATCTGGAACACGTGTGTGCGCTTGCACAATTGCACACAGATGCACAGTTTCACACAGATGTGATGCAGTCGATGCGTCAGAGACTGCTGCAGTGTGGTGAGACCATTCCACCTACACGTTTGAGCTGTGCGAAGCGTTCTGGTGTCCTGACTACTTTCAGCAGCTGCTGCTAAGGCAGCTGTGAACAAGGTCAAAAGTAGCCATAGTAATGTAATTAACATATGATTGGCGTTGGGCGGCCGACTGGGGCCGTGCGTTGGTCAAGACCAGCAGGGCGTATTGAGGGGCACACCGGCCTAACATCCTTGCAGCGGGGGTCCTGCTGCAAGAATACAAGATATATAGGTGTAAGTCGTATACTCCGTAATGGCCAGGTCCAACTCGAGTCGAGATTGACTGTGCGAGCAAATGGTCGGTTCACCGCTTTCGGACCGACCGAGCTGTACATGTCCAACTCCCTAGCCTGGAAGAGCCTCATTCAGGATGGCGCGATGATCCATTCGTTCTCACGTTCCGCAGACGATGACCTGCAAGTCTGTCACGCAATTACGGCTGCCTGGCTTGAACGCGGCAATCGCCCTTTCGTTCGGAGCCTGAAGATTGAGGCATTGACTGCTCGTCTCTACTATCAGGCGGTGCGCATGGCCGCTCTTGGCTCAACCAAGGCCAAGTCAAGACCAGGACGACTCACGAAAGGCATTGTGGAGACCGAGACCGGCGTGAAACACATGCGTAGTGCGGCAAATGACAGTCCCACAGAGCAAATTCGCTGTTCCAGCACAATTACTGACAGTCATGTGAGGTCTGCAATGGCCATGGTGCTGCTGCCTGTTCAAGCATGCATGGTGCTGCTGCCTGTTCTGCATCCACCGCCCACAGCCAGGACCTGGCCACCACACGCAACTAGCCGATAGGACTGTGCTTGATTGAGTAATGGACAATTGGTGGTGCCACCTCGAATCTTGACACATGAGTTAGCTCAATGGAACATGATGGGACCAATGGAACATGCATGGGACCTTTGTACATAAACAGACATGTCTAGACATGCCTGTTTCACCATGCCTGTTCCGGCACTTGTCTACCTGAGCTGGCGTGCCTGTGACTCGGCATACCATCACTGTAGCCATGGCAGACAGTTTGAGTGTCTGCGCCTACACTGGGCTTGTAACCAGGCAAGCATGCAACCGCCGTATATGCGTCCTGCAAGATGGCTTTCTTGGTGGTCTTGCAGTGTCGAGATTGCTCGAGTGGTTCTCACATCTCACAGATAGCTCCCTCTGCACGGTCCACCCAGATGTGATCATGGTAGTTGGAAAATGAAATGTGTTGTGACAAGGGCAACTCACCTCCAGACCCATCATGCATGGGACTGTACCGATGTATGTGCATGCAGAGGCAGGCTGTGACATGCCAGACACGATGCAAGATGAACGCAGTGCTTTGAAGCCAAGGACGATGCACAGTGAGGCTCTGCAGGTCCTGTCTGTCGCAGCACATGACATGGAGAAGGTCTCACAGCAGCACAGACTGGCGATCCAGATGATGTGGGACGCAGACAGCGTGCCATACAGCGAGCAGGTGAAGCTGGCAGTCCTGGCCGAGATGGGGGAAGCAGAGGTGCCATCTTCCATGCAGTTCGCACTGCCTATGCTCGCACATCTTTCCAAACAGAATCTCGGCAGTTCATTGTTATAGCCTCTCACAACAAGATTTGATTTGACATTGCAAGGTGATGCCGGAAGGGCTGGATCAGCTGCATACCCAATTGTCCCAGTTGCACTATGCTGCCAGTTGTCAACAACCAGAGTCATGCGCCCTGGAGCTGCACTTTTGAGCGGCTCATCTGTTCTTCAAAACATGACATACGTGCCATAGTCACAGGACTCTCGCCCTGGCGGCACCTACTTCCGTCCACATGGCCTCGTTCCTCCTGCTCAATCATTCGTACAACGAGGATGCATGCGAAACTGGTTTCAGTGCCAACCCGCTGGCCATGGCAGAAGCGAAAGCCATCATACATGTACATCGGGGCGGTGTCTCGTGCACTCAGATCATGTCTGATGTTTCCATCCACGAGGGCACCCCTGAAAATTTTAGAAAGCCGTGCTTAGCTGAACAATCTGATCTGCGAATCCAGACCCTGCTGTCATGCGTTCAGGTGCAAGGCATCTCCATCTTCACCTCAAGCGCCACTGCAGCCACCTTTGCCCATCTGCCCAGCCCCGAGAATGGCCGCACAGGTATGGTGCCACATCTTGCCGCATTGTCACTGCACATGAGATCGTGCGAAGAGTGTCTGACTACCAGAGTCATCACATGCCGTCAGTGCTTAAGGCTGCTGGCATGCAGTGCACTTTTTGAGCTCCCAAAGCTTGTCGTGCATGCTTTCCTGGTTGCAACAGGGTGCATGCATCTAACACTCGCTGTGCATGCATCTAACACTCGCTGTGCATGCATCTAATACTCGCTGTGCATGCATCTAACACTCGCTGTGTGCAATGCCACTGCCACGCTCCATCACCGCCAACTTCACTTGGCTGGTTCTTTTCACTTTCAACCTGTGCGCTCAGCAACTTGAGGTAGCACAGCGACCACGCGCAAAAACATATGCGCGGTCGGCAAAGCCACACTCATCATGGTGGACCTACTTGCTGTATTGTGGATGTCAGACCTGCGCACTGCGTCCGCATACCGCATGATCTGCCCTGACTCATATCATGCCTGCGGCACCTGTGTAACATGGCCATGTGTCAGGCACATGATTCATGTGCCTGCTCCACAATGTGGACGTTTCATGATGAAACGCCCACGCCTGGCACAAGGCAGCATTGCCATGTCTCGGAGCCATTGAGAGCACAGACACTTCGAAGGCTTCGAAGCAGCTGAACAGCCGCAGATGCTGATCCCACCACCATGCGACTGCAGGGCTGAGTGTTCACCAGGTGGATCCGGAGGGGCAGAGCGCCGCCACGCTGAATGCAGACCTCCTGGAGCTGCTGCAGGTATGCTCCACACTCCATGCTGCCTGTCTGCCAGGTCTACGGCCCTGTGCTTGCAAGCAGTATTAGTTGTGCCCTCTTGCCTGGCCAAGCTGGAGGGGAGCCCCGGCTGTGGCCGCACACTGTCGTGGACAAAGCACGGTTGGCCGTCGAGTTACGGTCATGTATCAGATGTTTGGCACGCCTGTCTCGGATTTCTGAGGTAAGGCCACCGTGCGATTGAGGTGTACACGTAGCCTGGTGCGTAGGTGCGCAATCGGTCCGAGGCCACCTCTGCTGACATACCCGCCTGAAGCTGCTCCTGTGCCGCGCTGATGTCCAGCAGGCATGCGGTGCGACTCGAGTCACAACACAACGAGTCACAACACAACTCCGGCGAGCCATGCGCCTGTGGCATGCAGGTGGACAAGGAGCAGGCTGCAGACGTAATGCATGTGATTGTCTCCAACAACCCTGCAGTTCGCGAAGCGCTGGTTGCGCTTGGTCCGCCCCGCGCCGCCGCCGTCACCTCAGCCATGCATGCACCGGAGTCCACCGCAGCCCCACCCCCGGTGCCGCAAGGCACGCCCTGGGTCCACCTCACCCTCGCGCTGCCCGAACCTATGGACGCGCCATCAGAAGCTTCTGCTGTCGAGGCCGATTCGTCTTCGGCCGATTCGGTGGCGCGTGCCACAAGCAGCTCGCGGTCCCGCCGCCGGAGAAACATCGGACAAGGTGGCACAGCAGGCTACGTCGCCCGGCCCGCATCTGCTGCCGACGCCCATATGCAGCGCATCCTGCAGCAGTCGCAGCACGTGCTGTGTGCTGTGCTTCGCGACTGCTTCGATCGCGTATCGGAGGACCACTTCAGCGCCCTGCTGGCGCGGCTGCTGCAGATGCAGGCGGTGCTCGGGGAGGACTTTCCGTGCGAGATCCTGTCACGGCAGTCGCTGCGGCGGGCGCTGATGGCGGGGTTTGGCGAAAACAGCAGCTGGGTGGCGTGTGAGCGCACTTCAGTGCTGACGGCGCTGTCCAAGTTTGCACCGCCAGGCATGCTGGCGCAGATCGGCCTACTCGCGTTGGTGTGCTCGCCTCATTTACTCTGCATGCATGCACCCAAAGTGCGCGAAAGTACACGCTCGCGTCTTGAGCAAATCCAGGATGCTGTGTGATGTGGATTCGTGGCTACAGGAGCCCAGCAGGCCACGGCTACCAGATAGCGCAGCGTCGCCACTAGCCACTGCGATCGCAGCCGACGGTGCCTGCTACAGCTTCGGGCTGGACCTGCTCACTCGCGTCCGCGATCAGCTGTACTGGGTTCCGGACCCGGACACAGCCGGGCCGACAGACGTGCCTCTTGTCACGGTGCCGCAGCCTCCGCCGCAGCCGCCGAAGCAGCAGGACTGGCAGCGGCTCGTGGCCATTCTGCTGCGGCTGTCTCCCAACTGGTTCAGCGAGGCGCGTGCGATGGTGCGCAAGAAGCAGCGACTTGTTCACAGCATTCCGCATTTCCCGGACCTTCCGACTGATGACGACTTTGGTGACCGCGTGGTCACCCTGCTCAACTCGCCCCAGGTGGGCACGCGGCAGAAGCAGGCGTTTGTCATGGCTGTGGTGAAGTTCAACCACGCTGTCCTCTTCTCAGAGTTGGGCTTTGTGTCTGCGGTGCGAGCCTGCCGCGTGCCTTCAGTCCTGCGGGCGAAAGCTGGCCAAGAGCAGTGAATGTGTGCATTCCCTCTGCAGGCAACACGTGTGCTGCTTATGGCGTTCCGCTGTGCATTTGTAAGCCAAAATGCAGACATCACATCTGTCAGATGAGCAGCACTGCTGTGTTGCCTGGCTTGTTTGACCTGCGATCTTTGGTTGTCTGAGCAGACCTGCAGTATGTCGCCCACGGCTCGTCTTTACATGTTGCTGGTGTCTGCATCAGGTTTGGATGTCGCGTCATGCGTAGCGTGCCTCACATGCGTAGCGTGCCTCCTTCTGCAGTATTACAATGAGGGCAGAGCTTGGCTGACAATGTGCATTTGGCATGGCTTCCGTTGCGTTACAATTTTTCCACAATGTTTGACGGCTGTGTGGCTTGCCTTGTGCAGAAGAAGAAAAAGAAGGCAGCAAACATGCCCGGCAAGCTCAAGGATCGGATGCGCATCTATGAGAACCAGCGCTGGCAGCAGGCGGGCCGTGAACTCCTGCAGACCTTCCTCGTCGAGGCAGACCCTCCTGTGGTACGGGACCCCGGCTTGATTGTTGGAATGCATACACATTCACACGTGATTCGGTGGCAACGCCTCCACTCGACACCTTGATTACACAGCTCCTATAAGTGTAATGTTTACCTGTCTCAACAGCATACATGCAGGCAGCAATCAGTAGTTGCTGATGCATCGTATGTAGCATGAACGAGGGCTGAGCTGCTCTCACACTTGCTGGCTGCCACAGCAGGCTGTTCCTTTGTATCAGCAAGCATTTCGTAGCGCAATTCTGAAGCTGTTTTGTTCCAGCTTGTGTACAGCATTCGGCGGTGGCTCGTTTGTTTGACACTTTGCCACACTTGCTTGCATATGTGTTCTATCACTTTGTGGAACATATCTCTGTCACGTTTCTCACAGCAGCGTGTGTGATTCTGCAGGATGGTGAAGCGCTGCCAGACAAGGCAGCGTAGTCCGCAGCAACGCAAGCAGCTGGTGGCAAAGGCCACTCCCTCGCCATTTCAGAGGGAGCCGTGCGCAAGGACGACGACTCAGGCACATCTGAGTCAGACTCAGAAGGCTCGCTGGCTTCAGGAGCAACCGAGACGTCCGCGGGAGCAGCAGATGAGCCTGAATCACAGAAGGTAGTGACTGCGGCTGAGGTGCAGGTCACTGCAGCTGTAGCACCGCAGGAGGCAGCAGATGCTGAGCAGCTGCCACAGGTGGCAGAGCCAGCCTCAAACGATGAGCTGCCAGCCTCACTGGCGAGCAAGGGTACAGCTGGCACATCCGGAGGGAGAAATGGAGGGGGACGAACGGAGGAGCACACCGCAGCTGTGGCGGAGGAGCAGCACACCGCAGCTATGGCGGAGGAGGAGCTGCAGGCGGTGTATGCGCAGCAGCTGCAGCTGGCTGAGAGCTCGAGCTCAGAAGAGGACCTGGTGGGTCCCAGCTTGACTACGGAGGATGCTTTGGGTGAGGCACAGCAGCTTCCACGGGCTGAGAGTTCAGGCTCAGCTGCAGAGGAGGATCTGGGGGCCAGCGATGGATGTAGCAGCAGTGCACCCGAGTGTGCAGGGGGCATCAGGCCGGGCCTCCAAGGAGGCCTGGGCCGAGCTAAAAGCCGCTGTCAGCAGATTTTCACGCCTCTGGTACAGCGACATTAGCTGCCGCCTACATGCCAATTAGGAGCTATGCAAAAGCGTGAAACACTTCCCGATGCAGCTTCTGCAGACGCCTTTTGATTGTGATAGGAGGTTCCGCAATAAGCTGCTGCGGATTTTCACTTCTTCGGACACCAAGCGCAGAGGGGCTTTTGTGACTGTGCTGCTGCAGGTCCTGCACAAGGAGTTGATGGCAGAGCTAGCATATGTGCCTGAGGTGTGCCATTGATTGTGCATTCACGCATGGCGCGACATGCTTGCACGTACGCCTGAAATGCTCCGCTATTGAAGGCGAATCACAGAACCTTGCATATAGTGTGCAACATATCCCATCTGACCTGCATGCTAGCATCACCATCGTAGATACTGCACTACTATTGGTGCCTCGTCAGCATCTTTGGCAGACCATGCCCTGGTGATCCTCGATGCTTGTACCACTGGCCGCAATCATCCATCAGTTGTTCAGCATTATTGCTGCTGCTCAGTCACCAGTTCGGGCACTAAGCCCAGAAGCTGATCCACTGCGCTCCATGCACTACAGCACAAAGTGCTACATGAGTTGGACTGGAGCTACGCACATGGCGCTGTCCCCAATGCACACAAATGGGGCACTGCTGACCTTTCAGCCATGACTTTACCGGTTAAAAATCAGAGTGGTGCATCAGACAAGTTGGATGCTGAACTGACCTGGGTCTGACGCTGCGCTGTAGGGCGCACGGGAATGTGCACTACTCAGATTCTCGCAAAGCTTGTTGCAGGTTGAAACGGAGGTCGCAGGCAGCGATGCAAACTACAGGCAACGCTGCCACGACCAGGCTCTGCAGAGAACAGGTTCCAGCCTTCTGTTAAGCTGCTGCTCTACCCCAATGCCCAAAACGCTGCTCGTAAGCAGATGTGACGCTGTAGCAGCAGACATTGCACAGCAGGGGACGAACGTCCGACTGCTGACATGACATGGGATGTGTTGCGCATCATTATCACAAGAGCATCTAACGTGTGGATTTATGGTGTCGGGGCATGCCTACATGCACACAAGCCGCTCTGCAATCCCATTGGAGGTGCTGGAGGGACGCTACAGAAGCAGCTTGCGACGTGTCTTCGTTCGTGCGAAATTCAAGCAGAAGTAAGCCCTTGTCAGTGTCCTTCTCAAAGTCCTGCCACCTAGATTCTTTGCTGAGGTGGCATACCTGTTTCGGGTGCGCCACTTGCCACATTTATGCATGCGGGCAGCTGCCTCGTCCACTCTGTTGACAAGGCACGAGCCTGTTGAATGAGAATGGCACGGTGGACCGGAGCTGCTCTTGTCCCTGGCTTTGCCGCGTCCCCTGGCTGCCATGTGACTTAACAAAGGACCCCGCTACAGCTGAAGCTCCATCCTACATTGAGACAGTCTCATTGGTCCCAATTCTGCAGTTGGCGCGCGAGTGGCACAAGCGCCAACAAATGAACATGCGTCGTCACATTTGCAGGGCAAGACCATTGCGATGGTTCCAATTCGCCAGAACTTGTATGTCACCTTTTTCGTCGTGAGGCGCTGCAGATGCTGGAAGAAGAGGGACGCGAGCAGCTCAAGGGCCTCTGCCAATGGTCAGTGGCAGATGAGCAGCCGTGCAAGAGCAAGTATCTGGATGTAGCCAGCCCTGAAATGCTGGTAGGCCGGGCTGCTACAGAGGATCGCAATCGCGAGATGACATGGTCTGACTTCCATGCAGTCTTGGTGAAAGCTTCTGGTTTCTGGTTAAACCAAACCAAAGACTGCCTGAAAGCAGACAAGGGGCTCTGTAAACGCACTGCAAAATTCCCGATGAGGCTGCTGTGGCAGCCGAAGTTCAAGCGGGAGCTGCTGTGTGCTATCCAGTCAAATGAGGGGCAGCAAAGGCAGGCCATCGCCTCTGTCCTATCGCAGACTCTCCCTGCAAACCTGTGAGGTGTCGTTGATCGAGAGCTCAGCCAAGTCAATGTTGCAAAGCGTGGATTATGTGTGATTGTGCTTCCTGATCAGAAGGTGCATGCATGGGCGCGTGTGCAGGGTGGCAATGCAAGCCAGATTCCAACAGGCCTGACAGAACATGCTGCATTTCTTGGAGGTGCAATACTGCAGGAAGAGGGCCGCCGCTTGCTGGCCAGCCTGGGCCATCCGACAGCAGGCAGCACAAAGCAATCGTAAAGCTGTGACTTGGGGTGGCTTCACGCGCCGATCGAGTTTCAGCATCGCTGTGGCAACAGGGCTGGTGTCGGTCTTGTCGCTGGCAATCAGCTGCAGCTGGAGCAGTACATTGTGTTGTCAGCATGGAGTGCAATGTGTGTGTGTGTGTGTGTGTGTGTGTGTGTGTGTGTGTGTGTGTGTGTGTGTGTGGATGTGGATGTGGATGTGCGGTGCATCCGCTCCAAGATGTACACTGTAATTTTTTTTTTCGATCTGCTGTGCCCATAACGGGAACTGGCTTTCCATGGCGATGTGCACGTGTACATCGCTGCAGGCAGCCAGTGCAGCACCTGCGTACGACAGCACTGCACGCCGGTGCTGTACGTGTGCTGAGCGGCACTGCAGGCAGCCACATGATATATTCGTGGCGGATGTGGTGGGACATGCCAAGCGGCCGGGCAGGATGCCTGAGGAGGGTGGGAGGATTCTGCAGTTCAACAGCGCGTCCGCTGACATGCGTTTTAGCTCTTCAGAGCTGCATGCAGGCTTTGGTGACGCGAGCATGCATGTTTCAATATATGGATGCGGATGGTGGTGATTCTCTGGGCGTGAAGCCTTTCACTGGTGTTGCCATATTAAATGACTGTATCGTATGCGCCATAATGAACGTCCACATGAGATGGCGCGGGTTTTTTTTTCTAGCCCAGTGTGGTTGGCACTGCCAGGACAGGCCGGTGGTGAGCGCAAGTGCTTGCCACGCGTAGGCTTGCGTCATGGTGTGCGGCAGGTTGATGTTCTCTTGCGCTCGTAGTGTCTGCAACTTGGTGCAACATGAGCATGAGCCATTTTTTGTTGGTCACAATCAATGGATGCTATGGCAGGTGTTGTAGTAATGGTGTACCACACTGATTTGTGGATCTGTATGGCACCTTTGATTGGTTATGTGCACATGGTAGGTGCTTGTTGAATAAATTTCTCAATAGCCTGCACCTGCACAGCTGCTGTATATGAATTGTAATGTACACTATCCTCACTACGCCAATGCATGTAGCAAATTTGCCTCCATTCCACCTGGACGGCGCTGGCAGCAGACGACGGCCAGCGCATGCTGCGGCAGCCGCAGCACGTGCTGTGTGCTGTGCTGTGCAGATGCCTGCTGCGCGTGCACGGGGACAGCTACGGATCGCTGCTGCAGCGGCTGCTGGCAGCGCGGGACTGACTGGGGGATAACTTCCCGTACGAGGTGCTCACGTGGTCGTCACTGCGGGACGCGCTGGTGGCGGAGCTGGGGGAGGGCAGCAGCTAGGTAGCGTGTGAGAGGACGGCAGTGCTGATGGCGCTGGCCACGTTTGCGCTGCCCAGCATGCTGGCGCAGATCGGCCTGCTGGCACTGGCACGCTCCACAACATGTAGTGGCTCACCGCGTTTCGTGCAATGCAATTGCCGCATTTGTTCATCTTGACTGCCTGCATCACGCATGGCACTAACATCACACAGTACGCACACACGTCCGCATGTCTCCCTCACAGCACGCATGGCGGAGACCCTGCCTGGCCGCTGCTGAGACGAGCCAGTGTCGGCGGCAGCATGCCCCGTGCAGTGCCCACACCGGCGATGTCACACGATGAGGTAACAACACATCCACCATTGCCGCCAGTGGCCGCCCCATTGCCGGAGCCAGAGCGGGCAGAGCTGCCGGACAGCAGGACCGCGCCGTTGGCCACAGCCGCAACCGCAGATATGGCGTGTGTCAGCTGCGGCATGGCGATCCTCATGCATCTGCGCAATGACCTCCGCACCGAGCCCGACCCAGACGCGGTCGGCCCGACAGGCGCGCCTGTCGTCGGGACCCCGCAGCTGCCGCCAGAGCCACCCAAGCAGCAGGACTGGCGGCGGCTTGTATCCGTGCTGCTGCGGCTGTCGCCAGACTGGTTCAGCGAGGCGCGTGCGATGGTGTGCAGCAAGCATCAACACCGAGCACTTCCCAGAGGCCCTGCAGACGGAAGACGACTTTGAGGAGCGGCTGGTGGCGCTGCTGCGCTCGCCGCAGGTGGACGTGAGGCAGAATCAGGCGGTCGTGCAGGCCGTGGTCAAGTTCAATCATTCTATTCTGTGCTCTTCCCGGGACTGGGATTCATATCTGGGGTGCGAGCCCGCTGCGAGAGCTGTGGACATGCTGACGCGGCGCTGCGCGTGTGTGGGGTGACCTGCTCCGGAGGTTCGGGCATCCGTGACCTGGGCAACCCGATGACAGGATTGCTGGGTGTTGCGCTGAGGTAGGCATACACAAGTCAAGCTGGGATGTCACTGCCCTGGATTGGCTTGTGTTGAGCAGCCTCATGCACTGCGGCCAGCCTGGACCAGGGTTGGCAGCCTGAGGGGCTAGCTGCGGCAACACTTGTGTTAACTGCTGGCTCAAAGCGACTGAAGACGGGGGGCTGCTGGGCAGGCCAGAGAGTTGTCAGGGCGGGCGCTGGCACCTGGGCTCAGTGTGTAAACGTGAATGTGGTGGCGCAGAAGAAGAAGATCAAGATGCCAGGTAAGCGGGAGGACTGGACGCGCATCTACGAGAGCAAGCGCTGGCAGCGGGCAGGCAAGGACCTTCTGCGAACCTTCCTCCTGGAGCCGGAGCCTGCCCCATTTACACCAAAGCGAGAGGAGCGACCGGCCAGGCTGTAGCAGGAGGCTCATACAGATGTGGCGAGTTGCAAGTGGTTCTGTTGCAGGAGGCTCATACAGATGTGGCGAGTTGCAAGTGGTTCTGTAGCAGGAGGCTCATGCACAAGCATGACCCTCCAGCTGGGGCCTGGGAGTGTTGTTGCAGCAGGCCTGGGTGCTGCACACGCTCGTTGCCGCGGCACAATGTTGTGGACAGGTGTGCTGCCAACTGCTCTCTGCCGGCTGTAGCAGGCAGCGCCGGTGGTGGCCACGAGCGAGTGCGGCACTAATAACTGTCGTGCTATGCGTGCCAAGTGGCGATGCCCTTGCGGTTGCGGCTGCAGCTGGATTGCCGCAATATGATCATGCTTGTTTTGATTATTGGATGTATTGGCAGGTGACAATGGCAGGTGGAGGGGGCAGGTGGTGTCGCAGCAGGTGTACAGGTGTAATGCGCTAGTTTTGTACACCTACAGAGAAGCCGTACTGTTTAAAAAATAATAAAAAATCATTCCACTGTTTTTCATCAGTGCGCCGGTGTCTTATTCTGACCCTCACAGCAAGCACAGCAAGCACAGCACCCAGCAGTGGCCAGCCCGGTGGAGAGTGTCGTGTCATTCAGTCGATCGACGTTTGGCTAAGGCAACCCGACTGTACTGCGGGGCTCCAGTTCACGCATCATGGCAGCCATCATGAATGAAAGGCTGCCACAGCAGTCACTGGCTATCGTTGTCAGAACATGGTATTGCTTGTCACCAGAGGATGGTTTCTGCAGCTGTGAGTCACGGCTTGCAACGGATCAACGGATCATCATGTGCAGCTGCAGACCGGGGAGTGCACCTGCAGCACTGTGAGGTCGGAGCGTCATCATGATCATGATCATGCAGCCTGCCATGAGTCAACGTTTGCGGAACTACACCATGCGTTTGCAGTGTTGTGGACCTGCTTTGTGGACTTTCCGGGGCACGTCAGAGTTTGATGGCAGGTGCAAGTGGTAGAGGCGGCTCCTGACAGCGGTGCTTGCTGCTTGCCAGAGATACACTTGCCCTCGCCTCATCGTATCTGTGTCTCATGCTCATGTTCACCAGTTATCCACAGGTATCTGTGGTGTCATGTTCATGCATTCCATGAAGTCTCAGGAGATCTGAAAAAGATACCAGCTGATCATGCACACATGCATGTGCGCTCGCTTGGTGCGGGGTGTGCGTGGTTACATTGTGTTACACGGAGATGAACGCAAGAGCCCGGTAGCGAGGGCAACAGCAGGAAAGCGGACAGCGAAAACCCCCCGAAAGTAGACAGCAACAAGCAGCAACTGTCTCAGGTGGAAAGCCACAACGAACCGACACAGCCGACACAACCACACCCACGCATCCGCGCACTCCCGCACCCCACCACCGCAGCACCGGCGCCACAGCCGCACACAGCAACCACCAGCCACACTGCGTACTACCTCCCACCCCAGCAATCCCGGCCACCACCGACCCCCCAACAGCAGCACCCCCACTAGAGCCGGCCCCACTCGAGCACTGCACCACGCCCCCCCACCCCCCCCCCCCCCCGCCGCCCTCGAGAGCCCGGGGGCGCACGCCCCCCGCAGCGCAGGGCGTACATTGTGTCGTTATGCGGTAGTCATGCCAGTAGCACATCCGAAGCACTACCTAACAAATAACTCAGCAAACGGGCGGACTCGCCGCGGTGTGTGTGTGTGTGTGTGTGTGTGTGTGTGTGTGTGTGTGTGTGTGTGTGGTGTGTGTGTGTGTGTGTGTGTGTGTGTGTGTGTGTGTGTGTGTGTGTGTGTGTGGTGTGTGTGTGTGTGTGTGTGTGTGTGTGTGTGTGTGTGTGTGTGTGGTGTGTGTGTGTGTGTGTGTGTGTGTGTGTGTGTGTGTGTGGTGTGTGTGTGTGTGTGGTGTGTGTGTGTGTGTGTGTGTGTGTGGTGTGTGTGTGTGTGGTGTGTGTGTGTGTGTGTGTGTGTGTGTGTGTGTGTGTGTGTGTGTGTGTGTGTGTGTGTGTGTGTGGTGTGTGTGTGTGTGTGTGTGTGTGTGTGTGTGTGTGTGTGTGTGTGTGTGTGTGTGTGTGTGTGTGTGTGTGTGTGTGTGTGTGTGTGTTGTGTGTGTGTGTGTGTGTGTGTGTGTGTGTGTGTGTTGTGTGTGTGTGTGTGTGTGTGTGTGTGTGTGTGTGTGTGTGTGTGTGTGTGTGTGTGTGTGTGTGTGTGTGTGTGTGTGTGTGTGTGTGTGTGTGTGTGTGTGTGTGTGTGTGTGTGTGTGTGTGTGTGTGTGTGTGTGTGTGTGTGTGTGTGTGTGTGTGTGTGTGTGTGTGTGTGTGTGTGTGTGTGTGTGTGTGTGTGTGTGTGTGTGTGTGTGTGTGTGTGTGTGTGTGTGTGTGTGTGTGTGTGTGTGTGTGTGTGTGTGTGTGTGTGTGTGTGTGTGTGTGTGTGTGTGTGTGTGTGTGTGTGTGTGTGTGTGTGTGTGTGTGTGTGTGTGTGTGTGTGTGTGTGTGTGTGTGTGTGTGTGTGTGTGTGTGTGTGTGTGTGTGTGTGTGTGTGTGTGTGTGTGTGTGTGTGTGTGTGTGTGTGTGTGTGTGTGTGTGTGTGTGTGTGTGTGTGTGTGTGTGTGTGTGTGTGTGTGTGTGTGTGTGTGTGTGTGTGTGTGTGTGTGTGTGTGTGTGTGTGTGTGTGTGTGTGTGTGTGTGTGTGTGTGTGTGTGTGTGTGTGTGTGTGTGTGTGTGTGTGTGTGTGTGTGTGTGTGTGTGTGTGTGTGTGTGTGTGTGTGTGTGTGTGTGTGTGTGTGTGTGTGTGTGTGTGTGTGTGTGTGTGTGTGTGTGTGTGTGTGTGTGTGTGTGTGTGTGTGTGTGTGTGTGTGTGTGTGTGTGTGCGTGCGTGCGTGCGTGCGTGCGTGCGTGCGTGCGTGCGTGCGTGCGTGTGCGCTGCTGTTTCTGTCGGCGATTGGTGTTCATCTGTGCATGCGGATCATGCTGGTACAGACGGTGGCTGTGCTGCTTCTTCAGATTGTTGGTTTGTTTTGGTTGTTTCTGGCTGTTTTCCTCGGCTCTGCTGAGGCCTTGATCTATCAACAGTGCAACACACATGCATGTACAGGTGGCTTGAGTACCTACATGTAGCTGAATGTGGCTGGAGTAGCTACCGGTGGCTGGCGTTGCGACTAAGAGCTCCTGCACAACGGTGCCATTCCTCCGCTATATCAATCGCACAACGCCAACTGAAAGATACTATTACAGAGTTTCTAGACAGATTGGTATTTGTTGTGAACGCCGCCCAAAGTTTGCACCCAGCGGCTTGTCAGCGCCCTTTTCGCACAGCCCGCACCCATTCGAACGACAGCGTCTACTACATCATCATTGAATAGTGAGATTTGCGTTCGGAGGGACTCTCTGTCTAGCGTGTGGTCTGCAGGACAGGAGGGCCGCATGCGAGACACGAGGTAAACCTCTGTGCATACCCCGCGCCCCGTCCCTTCGTATTCTCATAAGTCGTATTTGTAACCCATCAGTATTTGAAGGCAAGCAAGGCCCTTTTCATCTCATCGTACAATGGTGCGGAGCCCCGTTTGCCCGAAGACACGCGCAGCAGTCTCGGCGCCAAAAAGGACCCGCGACGGTTCGATTTCCGATGGGCCTTGGATCGAACCTGCGTCAATAAAAGGTCCAACTGGGCCGTTTTCCAAGTATGTTCCCAAGTCTACCTAATCCAAGTGTGTCACCTGCAAAGCCCGCCAAACATCATGGCGTGTTACTCGAATGTGAATCACGCGGTACATATACAGGAACTGTTTTGCATTCTATAGCATGTCCGGATGAAGGCATCGACTCTGTGGCTCAAACGCAAGCCAGCAGAACCGGGCACGCAACTGCGAAGCCTGATGCCGCACGCAGCTCAGCTCCATTGACCAGGCAATCACAACGCGCCTGACATAGGCTCTTGCGAAGGCGACCGTTTTACTTACGTGCAAGTTGCGGCTTGTTGTGCGTTGACGGCCTGGAGCTGGTTCAGCCCCGTCCACACCGCATTCAGCCATTGACGACTGTCTGCATGGCTCTTTTGACGTCGCAGTTTGTGTGGACCTTCTGGCGATCGCGTCACAAGGAGCCCATGCTGGTGTGGGAGTGTCATGCAACAAGTAGAGGCCCACTGAGCACATGGCTACGAGCCGTCGTCTATGTGCTCAATTTGGTTCATCCATTCCAAAGGTGCTGATGCTGATGGGCTGGTTCTGGTCGCTGCAGCGTGTTCTGGCAGGTCGGGCGTGTTGTCTTTGGCAAGTTCTGGCTTGTACAGAGGCTCGCGAATTTGGAGCTTTAGAATAAATGCCACAGCTGAGCGCAGATAAAGCTGCCATTGAAACGCATGGCATGATGCTCGTGTGTGTCCGCAAGGCTCAATTTCTATTTTCCACGTCTGGAATCAGGCTGGGGACATCTCTGTGCCAGTACACTAGCCATACTGCAACGGTAGTACTAGACAGAGTACGCAGTGAGGGGCTTTAATAGTTTGCCATGAACGCTTGCTTTGTGCCCGACGGTCCAGCATGTGTCTCTTTGAGCGGGTCAGTTGCTACGGTGTTGCATGGCCCCACTGTGATCTGTGATGGAACAGGCTGATTTACAACGGCTGCATGCCTCCGTTGGAAGGCGGTGATTGTCAGCACGTACGCACTCCTCTCTTCACTGCTTGATGCTCGGGGCGTCCCCCTGCATGTGGGGCTTTCGCGATGATCAATTCCAGAGCATGCATGGTTGCTAGAAGACAGGTGCAGTGCAGGGTCAAGAGGTAGAAGGTTCACTGAATACCGCTGGCAATACAACTAACACAGGCTACGATTACTAGTTTCGGCCGGTGCCAACGGCCTCATCCGACAGGTGCAGTACACTGCAGTCACATTGATTGCAGTGCGACATCACCACACTATGGATCAGTACTCATTTTGTCGGCCAGCAGCGCGTGTCAAGAGTCAGGACCTCTTGGGCAGTGCATTCAACTTGGATGAAGCCATCAGGTGCTGTGACATGGGTGCAAGATGGCTAGGATCCAGCTGATACATCGGCAACGCATGAACAACAGTCGGCCCATCCCTTGGTCCATGAGCTCGAAGCCACTTCGAGATTGCTACACTGGAAAACTCTTTTTTCTTTCCATACTGTACAACTCAGTACGTTGGGCGCAGAGGTGGATACGGACGTCAAGTCCAAAAATGCACGCATGCACTTCGAACATGAGTGCATGTCTCGAGTGCACACATCTCCACCGGCCGCCAGTTCGCACAGCACCGTCTGCAGCAGACAGCAGCATCGCGCCATTCTGCTGCACCCTCTCATCCCCCGGCATGCACGGTGGTTGCTGCCTTGAGTTGTCGCCGGGCCGCAATACATACATGCTGCGTGCTGCTTGAATTTGCATGATGTAAGCCGTGAATACGGTGTCAAGGCGTTGATCCAGGGCACTGCAGTGGCCAGCGCCACGCACAACATGCACAGCACACCCACATGCACAGCAGATGCTCGTTAGCTTGGGCGCTTTCACTTGTGATGGCGATATGAGGCGGACTGAAGACAGCCTGGGCCACTTCAGTACTCTGTGGCCGTGTTTGCATGTGCGGCTCGCACGTGACGCTTGTTGAGAGCTTGCAACCGGGCGGCACTGTCTGCATCAGAGTACGGCTCAACGTACTACAACATGTGCACCCGCATCGTTTGCCGTGCGTGTCTGAGTCTTGGTGGAGGTAACCGTTTGTATTCTGATGGAGTTTCACATGAACTCTCCACCAGTGCATCAGTGGCCATGCATGGCTGCCTGTGTGGCGTGAGGACCAGATCGCCTTCCGTGATCTCAATGTGGTTGTGTTGAGGCTATTCGAATGTTACACGAGGGATGTTCACAATCCCTGGTTAGCTGGTGCACTGCATGCTTGCTTGGACGAAGTTCAAGTGGCTGGTGCCTCTGTGTGTGGACTTGCTTGCAAATCTGCCGTGAGGAAGTATCTGAACTTGTATCAGACAAATGCGACCATGCACAGGCACGCGCTGGCCAGTCTGCAAGTGCTGGTCACTCCTTCGCGCCAAGAAGCAACGTGCCCGTTGCAGCGTACAGTATGTACAGCGCGTTGCTAAGTTTAATGTCTGAAGAAGGTTCTACTTAATGCTAGCGGACCTGGAATCAGCGTGATATTGAGTTCGCACACTATCGGCGGTTTAATCTTCGCCGTGAACGTGGCTCTTGAGCCTTCCCTGACAGCGTTCACTCGGCAACTGATGCTGGTAGAGTCAGTCGAAGGGCTGCTTTGGGACATGGTGTAACATCCAGGCAGGCATCTAAGCCATCGTGTGGTCGAATCAGTATCGTCTCAGCGGGTGCATCAGCCATAACAAAGGCGACAGACATTTCACAATTTCAACTATTCGAAACATCAGAGCTGAAAGGGATGTTCGGTCAGGCCGCAAGGTGTGGTGTTGTCCCGGTATGCTGTGATTTTGCAGTGCTCGGTCGACAGCTGGTTCCCACGCCAGATCGGATTCAATCGTCCTGACCATCTTGCAGTGCCTTGATCCGTTGGCATGAGCACGTTGAACTCGTTTGTAAATGCAGTTTACGGGTGGTAGATGGCAGCCATGTCATTGGGACTCGCTCCACGAGTAGGAACTCTGTGTCGTGTGGTGTGCAACCACACCGCTGGTGCACAGGAGACCCAGCGACCAGAAGCATGCCCCGACGCGAGAGCAATGTTAATGAACTCATGGCAGTATCTTCAGCGACTCATTACATGCCCCATGCGCTGATGATTGCACAGCCTGGCCAAACGTATGCATCTGTCTTTGCCGATACGGAGACCTCGTGGCAAACGCCCAACTACGGCGAATTATCGCTATGGGAGCAGACCTTGCATCACCATGAAGTATACGAAAGGCCTGCAGTGGCTCCACTGCGTCGACTTCCTGCCTTCGGGTATCCACGCGCAGACGAGCCACCGAATCTGTTGCGAGCCAGCTACCGTGCTAGATACTATGCGTACTCGGAGTCCAACAGCAATGGCGCATGGGATGATTGGGGCGCACGGCGAGGCAACCCAGTGGGGGACGCAGGCCGGGTCAATCGCATCGGCAGAGATGCCGCGCAAGTTGAAGCCCGGGCGAAGGCAGGTATGGTCAACCTCGCGTGACACCGTCGCACCAGTTATGACTCAATATAACTTGTGAGATCAGACATGCTGCGCATGCACACTGCGAAATGCCTGTGTGCATGGTGGACCTGCCTGGGTCAGCATCGCCGTGTTGCTTGACTGAGAAATTTGTCTGCAGCCTGTGTGGATCTTGAACTCTGGCTTGCCGTATGCACGGCCGCTCCGAAGCAGCCTGATCTGCAGCAGTCCATGGAAGCCTTGTATGTCAGTGTTTCATCGCTCGCTCACCAAGTTTGGCTGCAGATTCTCGAGCGGTGTGTGCTGGAGACTTGAGGGTGGTCTCAGTAGAGGTGCAAGACGCAGAGCACATGCAGAGGGCATCAGATCTGCGGATCATGTGGGATGCCGACTCTATCCCGTACGCCAGCACAGTGTTGTCAGCGATTCTCGGGGAGCTGGGGGAGCCCCAGGTGTGAAAGTCTGCACCCCATGATGCCTGCACAACTGGGTGCCTTGGTCCCCAACACCTGTTCCACCTCCAGCCCACAAGCAGTGCCTCAGGCAGCTTGTGTTGGGCCCTTTGGCCATGCATTGGCACTAAGAAGAGCCATGCCTTGACTCTATCTGGAGGTAAGAGAAGCACGCTGTCCGGGAGACATTGGGCACAAACGCAATGCAGGTGCAGAGCTTGGAGGTGTTTGCGTCGGGCGCCACGGCCGCATCTCTCTGCGGCCCAAGCAGCAGCCTAGAGCGGCCGGTCGGTGCGGACCGCACTGCGGTTGCTGTGCACAGCGCTCTGCCTGACCCTGCCCGCTCATGCCCATCGCTTCTCACCACCTCTGTACTTCCGTGATGGCGGCGCTTGGCCACGTGTTGGCTCGGCACCGGAGCTCGCCTTTCACACATGTGCTTGACATGCAATGGGCCCATGCATTCACAGACCGGTGCTTGCCTCCGCTTGTCCGAGCAGCCATGGCGCAGCATGTGCTGCGTGCTGGGCATAATGCATGTGTGTGCAGGTGGCCTGCTACGCGTGGACCTCAACCGCCCACACAGCACAAGCGCTGCGCCTGCTGCGACATGCATGATCGCTCACACCCTCCAGGTGTGCCCAAATACAAACGCGTGCCTGCTGCCTTGTACTGGCTGTGGCAACGTGTGAGTCACATGTGATAGCTCGCCTGCACCTGCCGCATCTTTAATACTGCGGCGAGTGTCTCAATGGATAAACGCCAGTCCGCCTGCCGCAGGTAGCGCACAGCAGCTCCGACGCGCAATTCATTCTTGTGTCCAGCGACCCGAATGCGATCCCTGGGCTGACCACGCTGCGCATGCTGGGCCGGCAGGCCGTGGCGGTCACGGCCGCGACAGCCGCCGCCACCCCCGCTGCCGCCCTCGCCCCTGCCGGCACCCCGAGGATCCACCTCACACTGTCTCACAGCAAACAAGCTGCCAGCCCAGCCGCCAGCACACCACCCAGCACAGCCGATGGCGCCGAGTCCCGGCCAGCTGACAGCAATGGCGCTGCCGCAAACGGGGCAGCGGCTGCTGTGCAGAACCGGAGCTGCACCGCCAGCAACGGCTCCGCTGCAGAAGCGGAGCAAACCGACCCGGTGCCGGAGGCAATGCAGCTGCTGCTCATGCAGCCGCTGTCCGTGCTGTGTGCTGTGCTGAGCAGCTGCTTGGACCGGGTGTCGGAGTACAACATCAGGCGGTTCCAGCACAAGCTCCAGCATGAGTCGGGCACGTTTTGTGCGTCGCCGGACTTCCCGCACGAGATCGTGGCGGTGCTGTCGCTGCGGAGTGCGCTGGTGGCGGGCTTTGCGGAGGAGAGCACCTGGTTCGTCGGCGAGAAGGCGGCCGTGCTGGGCGCGCTGCTGCGCTACAACTGCTACAACCTGTACGCGCAGATCGGCGGCCTGGCGATAGTGCGATACGCTTGCATGCATGGCTATGCATGTGCGCTTGTGCACCGTTGTATCGCTGATGAGCTGTCGACGTCACCGCCGTTCCGCATTGGCGTGCTGTGCTGGCTACCTCTCACCCTTCCCTCCCCCCCTCCCCCCTGCATGCCCACGCCGATTACATGTGCTAGTGGCAGGTGGACAGTCCCAACATGTCAAACTCATACATCCATCCTGTGGCATCCACCGTGGCGCCCTCTGCTGGCACCCGCCTCGCAAACACAGACGCTCTGCCAGTGCTGCTGCTGCCGCCGCAGGACTCGGAGACCCCTCGGCTGCCGCGCATGCGGTCCGCCGCGGGCCGCCGCATGGCCGCCGACCGCTCCAACGCCGCCGCCGGCAAGGCCCTCCTGACCGCCATGCTGCGCCTCGCACATGATTACTCCGCCACTGGGCCCCTCCCCAGCGGCACCCCCGGCTCCGCACCCGCCGCCATCACCGCAGGCACCGCCGCGGGCACTGACGCGACGCCGCACACCGCCGATCCGCGGTGGCTGCTGTTCGCGTCGTGCCTCGACCGCGTCGCGGTGTCGTGGTACGGCCGTCTGAAGGAGCACATCCTGCTCGACCTATTTTCCCACATCGACACAGAGAACTTCCCGCTCGTGCTGTGCAAGTGCGACAACTTCCGCCGCTCCATGATCAGCATGGTCGCGTCCGCCGTCGTGCCGAACCGTCAGAAGGCGGCCATCGCGGAGGCCCTGCTGCGATACGGCGACCCTCACCTCTTTGCACAGATGGGCTACATGGCCAAGGTGCTCTACGCCACTCGCCCTATGCATGGCACCCCTCCGGCACTTGCCCTATCCTACATGCATGGCATCTCTGCTACACCTGCCCTGTGCATGGCATCCCTCCGCCTCCGTCCAACTGTATTCGGCCATCGATTCTGCAGTGGCAAGCACGTCTGCCTGTGGCCCGGTGATTACGGGCCATTGTGTGCCTTGCGTGCCAAACAGCAGAAATCAATCATGCTCCTTGTCTGCCTGAAGCGGATTGCGGGTGGGTGCGATGCATTGCTTTACAGGACTTGTTTGTGAATGACAGTTGCACATGCAGAAGCAGAACACGACGTAGACCTGTCTCCTCCTCACCCAGCGACCGGACACAGGCTGATCCTCAACCCAAAGCCCGCAGCCTTACAAGCCTTACAGCGAGCGGCCCGTGCCGGGGGCTTCGTTCAGCAAAGCAACCAGCGGTTTTGTATGCATGCCATGCTTCACAACAGCCAGCAGCCCAACCCCTGCCACGGCCACACCCATTGACTGCCTGGATGGATATCGACACCCATGGATGTGGCAAAAGCAGCAGGCCATGCACACATGGCGCTACCTGTGCTGCCCATGCTGTGCTGCTCGTGTGTGCTGCGTGCTGCGTGCCTGCTCTGATCTGCGCAGCTGCGGCGGTGCTTGATCTCTGTATGACACCCCCAAAAAAAACCAAACAAACGGGAAAAAATAAAAATCGGGTATCACACCAGACTCAGTCGAGCATCGGCCGCAGCACCCCCACGAACAGGGGCAGACAACTGACCACGGCCGTTGCCTGTGCAGAACCCAGCAGCGGCTGCCCTGCCAGAGAGCATACGGCTGAGCCAGCACATCAACGACGAGATGTCGCTGCAGAGGGAGGGGGAGCAGCTGCTGCAGCGGCTCAGCACCTCATGACATCGCGTGCCAGCGCTTCAGCGAGTTCGTGCCCGAGCTTCAGCACATAGATGAACCCAGATGTTGCACACGCTCTCGGCACATGAGCAGCCGCCGCTGGTTTCCAGTGGAGCGTGTATGAGTTTCAGGACTGCACCTGTGGTGTAGATGAGGCAGGGCCCCCCTGCAGGGCTCAGGGCTGTGCTGTGCTGTGGCTGCTGGAGGAGCCGGCAGCTGGAGGTGACTGCGCATGTATTGTGAGAAACGTTGCAGAGTTATGCTGTACAAGGTTTGCGCATGTATTGTGGACATGGGACCCAGAATGCCACTGGCTGCCGCGTACACGGCCCGCGCATGCTGCGGCCCGCCGGCTGCGGCATGCTGCCGGCCAGTGCAGTGTATGTACTCTTACATCGAGGGGCTCCGAGTGCAGTGTATGTATGTACTGTTACATCGAGGGGCTCCGATCCAGTGCACCAAGCAAACGTACAACTAGATTCTAGACTCACATGCTACCCAGCAGATGCAAGCCGGCCAGGCGAGTGTATGTATGTATGTATGATTACATTGCCATGTGCTGCTGGCCAGTGCCGTGTGCGGCTGTGCAGCTGGAGGTGATGGAGTGAGTGAACTTCCACACTAGGATTTTTCTGCTGCAGTGATCGTGGTCACACAGGTGGTGCCAGTATCAGCCTCCGCTTCAGCAGGCTGTCGATGATGCAACTGTCAGAGTTGTAAGTGTGTGATGTGCACTGTGCGAGCCAGCAGATGTGCTGCCAGTCCGGCTCCAGACGTGCACAGCAGCGGCATTGCGTTTGAGAGTCCCAGTAGCCATGTCTCGGGTTTGGTAGTGTTACACTACTCGTTTACGACGCTGTGTTGCTGAGGCCTGCCTTGCGGGACAGCATGTATGGAACTGGTATGCTGCTCAGACAGGGCGGGTTTGTGGACTTGCTGTTAGGTCAGCCCCTGGCAATTCATGGATCCCATATGGAGAATGTCCCCTTACTTCCTGCCAGTGCTGCAATCAGGCCTGTCACATACGATGTTTCCCACGCACTGACTGTGTGGTGATGTCAATGCTTGGCAGTTGTTCGCAGCAGCAGCTGTGCTCATGCACGCAGGAAACTATACTATCAAATGCGCCATAGGCATGTTATATCGTGTTGCGTACGACAATTCTTCCGAAAGCCGTACTCGTTGTGTCAATTTGTGCACCGATCCCATCCCGTTGGCGAAGGCGTTGGTACAGTACACCAGAAAGACGACCAGAGCATGGCAGGGCGCTGGGCACTCACGAGCCTCGATCCGCACTGATCAATGCATGCTTATTGTCAAGAATCCATGACAAGAGCAGATTTTGGTGGATGTGAAAGAGACTGAGAGCGTAGTTTGAGCCAGCATTCGCAGTGTCTGACTCAATTTGGAAACGCAATTGGAACACTTGCTTGGGAACAGGAACCAGCGCTCGGGCTAGTCACGCATTGGCGATCACGAACGTAGGCAGTGGCTGCGGCGACTGAATTTTCATTCCTACGCAACGTCGGATGGCCGTGTGCAGGCGTGAATTGACGTCGAGAGGACTCTGTCTTCCATTTCAGCCTTTACATATTCCAAAGCGTACAAGACGATCAAACTGATAACAGAGCCTTCACAATGCCCGAGAGATTGTGTAAATGCCGTGTGTCGCATTGGATGTACAGTGAGTGCGGTCCTAGTGCCCTGCACGGCTGAAGCGCGCTGTTCGAGCGTTCGGGCGGCGAGCTGCGTGCTGTGGGTCGCCATGATCTGTAAGTTCCGTGGCACTTCCGCCGCAGGTGGTCATGCTGCGCCCATCACCCTCTAAACCAACGAAAAGTTTGTTAACTTATCGGTTAGCAAGAAACACTTGACGCCCGCACAAGCCAGCGCTGGCATATGTTGCTCGAGCCAGCTTGCAAGCCAAGCCTGTACACGGCAACGCTAGAGTGAAGGTTGATCTGTTTGTTATACCTGCGCAAACAATAATCAGCATCTACGTCGCTGTTCATGCGCAGCACAACAGCGTGGGGTGACAATATCGCAGCATGCCGCAACCGCATTCTTACCCCGCTGTGTCGAGGTCCACCTCACACTGCTGTGTCCGGCATGGTCGCATGTGGACAATCTTCAAATGCAAGCCAGGGGTTCCGTTGTTGCACAGGTGTTCAAAAGCGCCGTTTGATCTGCGAGCCAGGTTGTTTTGACTTATTATTAGCTCCCTGAAGCAGCCTTCCGCAACATCAACAGATCCGAATTCAGACTGTCTTTTCATACCCATCCATCCAACACAGAGACGCAGTTGCCTGACCAAAGGTAATCTGCTTCTATCATGTCTTCACCGTCTTCAAGCTCTGGCAATCCGGAGGCGTCGCCAAGCACAGTCCTGCGGTACATGATTTCTCACAAGGACTCGCGGAATCAGCGGGCACCCCGCGACGTTGTCGCCTCAATCAACGTATGGATCTACTACATGTTTGTACGTTTCCCTGTGAAGCAATTGCGGGTGCTGAATGTGCGATTTGTTTGCAGGCAACATCTGCTGGCGCGTCGTGTGCTCAACGCTCCCGCGAGTGGTGGGAGCGCCTCCTCACGGGCGTCAGGACTAATCTGCCTAGTGAACACTATGAGAAGGTCTGCGATCTGCTAATTGATGCCTGGCGAGCAAGCCCGGCGGTCGAGAAGTCGCTGCAGTTCGAGCTCAAATTAGGTCATTCTTGTTCCGCTGGCGCGTGCAGTTGTGCAACCTGCGAGCTCTGCATCAACAGCGCTTCCAGGCCGTGTCCACAGCTGCTGAAGGCCAAGTATCTACTTGGGGACGCGCTGGTGCCAGCGTGCGGGGCCGCTGCATCGGTAAGGTTGATTCGGACGGACGCGCCGAACGATGATGTCAGCCCGGACGACATGAGGTCTCTTCCGCCGTTCTTGCTCCAGGTATGCCTCATTGAACACTTCAATCGCCTTGGGTGTCGCTGGCGGGCTGCAGAGAGCCGAGGCATTGTACGTTCGCTGCACCTTCGTTTGTCTCACCAGGCTCAGGCACTGGCCTGTCTCGACGCTTCGGCGCCAGCTGGCTGCAGCGACCGCAAGTTGCGTATCCAAAACATCCCGATGCAGCATCAGAAGAACAAACATTCCTCTGAATGTTTTAAGTGGGCCAGTTCGAGCTGACAACCATCGTCCCTTTGCAATTGCGCGTTTCGCGCGCCGTTGTCTCCGCTGATCAATTTGTCCGCGAAGTCGCAAGTTTGTGCACCCGTCCACAACACGGGATCACACGTGTCCCACACCACGGTCGCCGCCGCATGCCGCCGCATCGAATCCGTCCGACGTAATAATTCGTCCACGCCGCCGTGCCTGCAGGTTTGCGCGTTGCCGTGGGATTACTTCAAGGATCGCCGCGACAAACTGCCCTGGGACACCATCCACGACTGCAAGACCATCCTGGAGCAGGCCACCGGCCGCCGCAAGCCGGAGGCAATCCTCAAGTGCCGTGACGCCTCTGGCCACGTTGAGTCTGATGGCTTTGTGTCGTTCCCCCACTCCCTCCAAGCTGGCCGCGGTGTCTCTCACGCTGACATCACCTCGGCCGCTGGCGTGAACCTTCCGGTGGTTCTCTTCCCGAACGGCAAGAAGCGCTCTGCGGAGGCCCTGCTGGAGGGCAAGCGGCCGCAGCTCATGCTGGTCGTGCGCGCCGTGCACGCCCACACCGGCGAGCCGATCTCGGACATCCGGCCGGCCGCGTCGGTGCCGTTCCACCTGGCCACACGCCGAACCAAGGGCAACGAGAAGGCGTACATCCCCAGCATGGACCAAGGGGTGCGCAGCACACAGCATACAGCACACAGCACATCCAGCTCCCTGGCTTCACAGGCCGCATATCTGCATTTGACATGCATGCATGCCATGCGTCGCTGACACCGTGCCAACCACCTCATGCGTGTGCACCACTGCACATCAAGGTCTGTTCAGCTGAATAAAATTTCACACTGTTGCAGCACACAGACCACCGCCGGTCCGCCAGCGTCTGTGTGGCCCGCATGCATTGCGCTCGGCGTTCACGTGTACACCCACTGGCGCACTCTGTCTCGCGGTGCGGCCGAAATCAGGCTGCCCATCAGCGGAGTATGCAACATGACCCATCTCTGTGGCAGTCAAAGCCCGCCACTCGAGTCTGCCTTTTTGTATCGCCGTACCCACATCCCCAACTGCAGCCGTTGCACACCACTGTCGTATGAATCAAGCCATGATTGATGCTGCGTGTCTGACATTGCGCACGTGAATACGATCAGGCTTATTATCAGGGTACACACCTGGTAACAGCAGCAATTTTACGACATTCATGAAACTGGTAGGATTAGTTCGTACCTGTAACAAAACACACCCGTGACCTGAATTGAACCTATAGTTGCAGTGGATGTCCTCAGCCTTGGCTGGTGTTTGTCAGCAACCGCTAAGGCTGGTGTTCAAGCCAAGATCACGACCACATCACGCACGTGCTGTGCAGGTGCGCGTGCTGGAGCACATCGGCGATGCGTGCGTTAAGAAACTGCAGGAGCTGCTGTGCCACGTCACGCCCGACCTGCTGCCGCTGCCGGCGGCCATCCCCGGCGGCGTGGTGGACACAGTGGCGCACATGCATGCGCTGCTGGGTGCTGTGAAGCACGACCACATCGCGGAGGCCAACGTCTTCTACAAGGTGCTCAAGCTCAACGGCGTGCGCCCCGCCCTCCATGCTTGCCCCTGTCCCTTCCCCATGCACACTTGACAGCGCGAGGAACTGGCTGTAGCCAACGCCATGCGATTAGGCTCAGCTGGCCGTGAGCTTAGGCAGTCTGGATGCAATACATTACTGTGATTCTGCGCCCATTCGGGCCGAGTAGCCTGGCTCAAACGCGCATGCTGGCCGATCACTCCCTTCCGCTTGGTGGCAGTCTTAGACGGCCTTTTGCAAGCCCATCATCTGGCTCTCAACCCTTAATCCACAAACAGGCTGCTCCCCACCCCCGCAGCAAAGGGAAGGCAAAGGCCAACAGCAAAGGACGGGTAAAGTTTAAAACAGAAACGATTATAACACCCGTTCCTGTTTGAAATATTCTCCCTCTGTGCATTCCTCATGCATGCAAGCCTAATGCTCCGCTACGTTGTGGAGCTTGAGTGTGAGCCCGTTCCTCTTTTCCGTTGTCCTCCTCACTTGAAGTCCACCTGCTCACACCAAAACTGAATGAACTTCAGTGCGGTTTGTTACGCCATACATGTGAGCAGGGGGCCGCGGTGATTCCTCCGGTGTCCGCTACAGTACTAGCTGGCTAGCGTTTGATGCAAACAGATCACAACGTTGCGCCTCAGATGCAGCCCCGTTCCCACAGCATCCAGCACGTGAACATGCTCAGTTGGCCACTACGTCACGCAGGGGTGCTGCCTGCCTTGTCTGGGACGAGTTTGTTCGTCTCATGGTTGCGACCCGAGAGCGCGAAAATGACTGACACAGTGAATGATCAACACACTTGCGTGTAGGACAAGCTGAAGGACGTCAAGGCGCAGATCGACCGTGCTGTGTGGCCCGACGCGCACCTGCGCGTCTTCTACTGCGGCACCTACCCGGCCGCCCCGCTGCCGGGGCTGCTCGACGGCGTCGTCGACGTGGGGCTGGTCTTCACCTGCACCCGCGGTACTGTGGACCTGCATGAAGGCGGCATCTGTGGTGTTCCCCCCCCTCCCCACCCACCCGCATTTTCCGATACTCTTCCTGCAGCTCCTGTGAAGAAAACACGTTCTCGTCCGGGCGCAGCAGACCTGGTAGTGTTGAGTTCTGTGCCCGGAGGGACACTACAGCCTGTGCCCCTGCAACCGCCGTCCTTGTGCAGTGTGGCTGCTGTGACTTCAAAATAGCTGAGATGTGCTGTGCTCTGCTGTGAGCGTGCTGTGACTGTGCTGTGATGCTGCAGGAATGGTGATGCGCTCCCCTAAGCATGGCGTGGAGGTGATCGTGCCGCGGTACCAGCTTCTGCAGGACACCTCACTCAAGCCGCTGCTCTTCAGGCATGCAAAGTGTGCATGGGAGCAGGAGAAGCATCCCGGCTGGGGCTTCTACACGTATCAAGGCCGCCACACCTTCCGCATGCCGCCGGAGGGTGCTGGCCAGTACGCTGTGGACGCGACCACCCCCATGTGCTTCACTCCCGGTGAGTATGTGCCCGTGTCCGGAGGAGCTGGCGGAGCTGCTGCTGTGACTGGCGCGCTTGCTGAGCTGGCGGGCAGCGCGCCGGTCGCTGCGGCCGCTGCTGACGCCGCACCGAGCGTTGGTGCCGCGGGCGGGTGGGCGGGGACGGCCGTGGAGACCGGTCTGCATGAGGATGCTGGAGCTGCGCACGCTGCAGAGGCGTGTGGGGCTGGGAGAGGCGGTGTGGCTACGGGGGTGACCGAGCCTGACTGGGAGCGCTGGCAGCTGCCAGACTCTGCCGCGCCGTCGGCGGCCGCCAGCCCGCACACTCGCGGCGCCGCCTCCTTGGGCCCGCGGACACCGGATCTAACGCCGAGATCGTCCGGGGAGCCGCCGCCGGCACCAGCACCAGTCGCGGGCCCCAGCAGCTGGATGGACACGATGGCGATGGCCGGCGTTGTGGCGGCCCCTTTCTCGGCCGCCGCTGGCGGCGCGGCGCGGCAGGTGGCGGCCGCCATCACGTCGCACCTCGTGCGGCAGCGGAGCGGCTCGCTGGCTGCTGGCCACAATCCCCATGCAGGGAAGCGCGTCCGACTCTCCTTGGACGGTGAAGACGTGGCAGCACCACAGTGCGCCCCCGCCATACCCACTACCCAACTTGTTTGATCACCTTCTGCATCGTTGGCAAAACGGCTTCAAGTTTGTCCACCTTGCGCATCACATGTCTGCAGACGCGCTTCCGAATGGTGAAGGTGGAGCGCCGCACGACCCAGCACGGCACGGCACAGCACGGCCCAGCAAGGCCAATGTGAACACCCATGCATGTACATGGCTGCCAACACACGTTTCCGTACACGTGCAGCCGTGAGTGTAGCAGAGCCATGATGCGATCGGCAGGTCGTGGGCGACGTCGCTCCGGGGGTAGTACAACTTTGTTCGCTATACTGCGGACACCCAGCCACAACGATCGCATGGACAGCATGACATGTACAGCAGGCACACCAGAAGCACGCATGTGCTTTGTGTCGCACACAGCTGCCAGGTTTTTTAGTACTGCGGTAGACAGGATGTCTGACAGGATGCCGGGTTTTCAGGTTTGATTTGGGCGCGGCCGCCGGCGAGGTTGCCTCGGTGTCGCCGTTCGGCGTGAGCGACAGCCAGGCCGCCCTCGTGCCAAACGAGCACGTTGCCTTCCTCAGCAGCTGCCGGCTCAGCGGCAGCCTCAAGTGCTCCGTTGCGGTCAGCGGGGACCTGGAATCGTTCGGCCCGGGCGGCGGCTAACAATGAATCCCTCCGATTGCTCCTCATCAACCGTGGAAGAAGTGACTTCTCAAGTGACTTCAACTGTTTCCGTGTGCCGCATCTGCGGCCAGCTCTGGCAGAGGCACGTGCCTGTGCGTGGCCAGCTGCGTTTCGTGTCCATCGCCGATGTTTTGGCGAGCTGCTAGCCGCGCTGGATCTGGCGGTCTGTGCTTATGCTCGACCGTCAGCGACAGTGTCCGCCAACATCTTCCATTACAGCCAAGGCTACTCTGAGTAGGCCGTGGCGTCCTGATGCCATCGGGGGAGGTTCCAATGATAAGCGTTGGCAATGATATGTCGAGCATCAGCTGAGGCAAGGCCTGGAGCTGGACAGGTGCCTGTGCTCCAAGAAGCTGTTCATTTTTCAAGTACTGCTTCGTTGTATATCATGACATCTAGGGAGTGTTTGGCCGTGGCCTGTGAAGACTCGTGGTGCCACAGCTTTGGGGTGTTGGTTGTTGTGGAGACGGCTCTGCTTTGAGCTGGGTTGCTGCCATGGCAGTGCCTGGGCAAGGATTCAACAGCGACCTCATGGTGGCTGCCTGTGATTTCTTTGAGTCTGCCGGAGCGCAGCATGCCTGCCCGTGTGCGTGACAAGGTATCGCTTGCGTTTTGATGGCGCCAGGACCTCCGGGGAAGTGCTTGTTGGTACACATTTGTCAGCAGCGGTGTGTCGCGAAGAGGCAAGATGCTCCAGGCCATCTCGTTTATCAAGCAGATGCGACCCGTGCTAGGACTGAGCATGACTGCTCCTGTAGCTGTAGGACTGCTGCCATTCAGGTGCTGTACAGTCCGAGTGGTCGTCGGGCTGTTTGTAACATAAAGACCAAGTGTTCTGCATCTCATGTGAATGCAGGAGGCTCAATACAAAGAGTGCAAGCAGTCGACACAATTAAATATGAATATAAATGACAACATCCACTGGATGCTTTGTTCGGACACTCGCACCAAAAAAACCATCAGACAGATGTGCTTCGGACATGGCGCCAGTAGCACGAGCAGTTGTGTGGGCCACCTCACACAGAGTACAATGGTCCACAGCTCGAGAGCTGCCAGCTTTAACCTACTGCTTGCACTCTGCAATCCTAAGCCTGATACCGAGGTTTGCTCCTGGTAGTATGGTAGTACCGTGTTGAAGCGTTGTGCCAGCAGGGCCTTCTCTGAGTGCCTTGGGCAACCCCTATCAAACGAACCTTGGAGTGCACTGGCCAGTGCGTGCACACTATACAGCAGCAAAGCTTGAGCCATGTGATCCAAATGCGTAAATGCTTTGGGCGCTAGCGTCAAATCAGATAGCTGTCACTGCTCAGAGAAGCAGTGAGCAGTGCCCCACCAAGGCGATCACAGCCACCATGCCACAAATGGTAGTGGCACGCACATGTATCTGGTGCTGCCTGCTGGAATCACGAGCTTGCACTGGTTGATGGTCGGCAGTCGCATTCCCTGGAAACGATGATCCTGTAGTTTGAGCACATTGATGGTAGTGGACTCGGAGGTCAGGTGTGGAAGAGATTGAATGAACCTCGATGGAAGACGATCCTTCGAAGGATCATCTTCCTTCGAGGTTCATTCCAATGGATCCAATCCAACCCCTACAAACGAATATAAAGCGCCTCTTACACGTGACCTTTTGCTTCTGCCATCTGCCCAGCTTGCAGGTGTGGCTGCAAGGGCCCACGATTTCACATGGAGTGAAATGACCAGGTATGCCTGGTAGTTCACGTCAGTTGGCATCGGCGGCCAAACGAGAATGACGAAGTTACTGGGCACGTTACTGGGCTCGCTCCTGGCGGCAATGACGACTCGGGCTGTGGTCAGGCCATCTCATTCCCATGCGCCGCCGGTGCTCAAGTCGATGCGGTGGCCATGGACATGTTATACATCTGGACGTCGACGTGCCTGATTAGCCTTGTGTCACAGAAATACCGTGCCATCGCCATACGCGGAACAGGGGATTCCTCACTTCCTTCAGCCAGTTTTGGCGCACACGCTCCCGGGCAGAGTGGAAGAGCCTGGCACATGGCTGGGTCACACTGATGGCAGAACCAGGAACGGTGCAAAGCAGCGAGACTTTGTGGGATGTGCGGCTTGCTGGATATGGTAGCAGTGCAGGTTTTTGAGCAGCCAGAAGGCACCACCAGCACTTTGGTGCCAGTGGGTGCAAGGCTGCCGAGAAGGTCACCATGTCCATCACCGTTACAATGACTCGGCCCATGGTGCAGACTTGTTCATGCAATACGGAATCAAACGCGAATCGGTTATTGAAATCAGTAGGAACACGGAACACAGGTTCGTGGGCGATGTTGGCAGCGCTGTCCGGATCCGCGCCGGTGGTATCGGACGATCAGAGGCCCAGTCACGCTGCACGAGCTACTTTGAAGGTGCGAAGTGGCGAGCTGCACCTCATGGCTAGCTCTGAAGACTTGAGGTAAAACAGCGTGTAGAACCGAACGTTCTTCATCAGCCAACGTCAGAGAAGATATCCTGTGAGTGATGAGGTGTTGTGAATACGCCTGGCTTCTCAGCACAAATCTGAGCAGCGACGTGCGAAACTTCAGGCGCGTGCAAGCGGGGACCCCGCGCATTGATGGAGATAGACTCATGGTGATACCCGTTCTGCCCATGCGCGGCCATGATGCTGTGCATCGCAAACGTAGTGATCAACATCGGTGTTACACACGTCACCTCGTTATATAGGGATTGGCTCACACCATGGCATGCTCGCTGGTGCACAGCAGCAGGTGACGTGCGCGCCGCTGCCGGCTGTGATTGCAAGGCTCGTTAGTCCTGCGTTGCGCAAGTTTCAGTGCGCAACGTTGAAATATTATGTACGGACTGTGCACTCTAATGCACCAACTCAACACGCAGTACATGCTTATTTCGGCTGCGTGAGCGTGACCCTCTGCAACGCTCGTTGGATAGTCCGCACCGAGAACATAATAACCTTTTTGCAAACCTCGTTTCACTGTCTACGTCGGGCCTGTAGCACTTCCGGTCTTAATCTTTGATAGACACGCGCTGTTTGGGCTCGGGAAGCGGCCGTTGAAGACATGACAGCGCAAGAAACGGCACCACCACAGCTAGCGCCTCCAAGAATTGCTGACATCATCAACGTAAGCTCTTTCACATGCCATTCACTCCGTCATTGCTCAATTCGACAATGTCAACGTGCAGGTAACAGTTTTGCGTTTGCAGACGTTGTCAACACATGCGCACTGGGGTCAACATCCTGGGGAGCTATGGGGCCGGGTTATGGCAGGGCTAAAAGACAAACTGCCGTATGAAAGTTATAAGACTGTATGCGCCGTGTTGGTGGATACCTGGCAGTCCGCTCCGGGCGTTCAAGAGGAAGTTGTGCAATTCGATCTTAGGTTGGACCATAATTGCTCGGCTGGCGCGTGCGCGGACGGGACGTGCTCTTTATGCGTCAACAGTGCATCTAGGCCATGCCCTAGGTTGTTCAAGTCCAAGTACTTGCTGCGGGACGGCATCGTCCCTGCTTGCGGGGCAGGAGCTTCGGTCAGCGTTGTGAAGACCGGGGGCTGTGGAGCAACTCTCAGCTCACTGGACCTTCAAAAACTTCCACCAATTCTATTCCAGGTATCGTACCTCCCAGTATCGTTCGTTTGCGGCCGGTAGGCTGGGGTTTTCACGAGACGGTCGCGGTACCTTCGCGGTCACTTCCAGCTACCTGCGCCTGTTGCTTTTCGACCCCTCCTGACCACCGCCAGACTGCTGCATTCATTCTCACCCGTAGCTCGGCGCGCTGTTCACTGTGCATATTGCCGTTTGGTGGAGGCGCGTAACCGTTTGCCGCCGCATCGTACAGGCTCCCATCTGTACAGCGCTCGGGAAGACTGGTAAAACAATGGTGTTGCGACACACCGTGGCGTTCCCCTCTGTACAGTCGCAGCATAATTGCTGGCTGCTTGCCGCCCGGTTCCCGCACTCTTAGCTGGCTCTTGCACAGCCACTATTCGCTTACCTTCCTCACACCTACGTCCAGGTGTGCGCACTGCCTTGGTCCTATTACCGGGATCACAAGGATCACATCCCTTGGGACACCATCCACGAGTGTAAGACCATCACCAAGGACTCGGGGAACCCAGCCGAAGCGGAGGCCATTCTCAGCTGCAAGGAGTGGGGTCACCTCGAGCGCGATGGTTTCATCTCCTTTCCCCACCCCCTCGACGCTGCCCAGGGCATCGACGCCACGTCTCTCCGTGGCGGCGCCACCGTCAAGCTCCCAGAAGTCTTCTTCCCGAAGCGCTCCGCCGAGGCGCTGCTGGAGGGCAAGCGGCCACAGCTCGTGCTGGTCGTGCGTGCTGTGCACGCCCACACCGGCGCTCCCATCCATGCCATCCGGCCCGCCGCCTCCCCGCCGTTCCACGTCGCCACACGTCGCACTCGCGGTAACGAGAAGGCCTACATCCCCAGCACAGATCAAGAGGTGCCTGCCCCTACCCGTTCTCTGCCAGCTCCTCGGCCACAGGCCCCACGTGACACTGCCATCGTCTCCTATCAAGCGCCAATCAAACACACACACGTTGTTCAGGATGGGCTTGTAGATCATGACTGGTGTTTCTTGGCCCCACTGCAACGAGTCATTCGCACTACCACCCTCTGCACCCGACCTCGTGCGGGCTGCCCTACCCCCACCCGCGGAGCTCGAAACGCTGTGCTAGAAAGCTTGCGCGGAACACACAGGGTGTCTGCTGTGCAGGTGCGCGTGCTGGAGCACATCGGCGATGCGTGCATCACGAAGCTGAAGGACTTGCGGGAGGTGGTGCGCGACTGCCCGGAGGTTGAGCTGCCGGCGACCGTACCGGACGGCCGCGTCTTCACGGTGCACCACATGCTTGCCGTAGTCGCGGCCGTCGAGAACAACAAGGCCGCGGAGAGCCAGCTCTTTCTCAAGCGCCTCAAACTCAACGACGTGCGCCTCTTCTCCCCTCGACAGTGGCCCACGGAGAGGCCTTGGCAGGCTGTCCTTGCCCCGGCCATGACCAATCAATGCCAGCGGCGCGGACGGCTCTGTTGGTGCCGCTCGGTCTTGGCTGTTTTTCACAGCGTCTCACAGCGTCCGCCTTGGTGTTTTCACGAGTTGAACACCCTGCTGAACACCCTGCATACCGTATAAAACCTAAAGGTTCGTTCATGTCCGGGGCAAAACGCTTTGAATTCGACGAATACTTTTTTTGTACCCTAGCTGCGCTCGGGAAAACGACGAACCACAAAACAATTAAATCTGGCTCTTGTCCCTGTTTACAAGGGCATGATTCAACGCCATATAAATTATACTGTTTACAAGTGTCCCGGTCGTCTGTAATAGCGGTGTGTGCTGTCGTGTTACTCCATGCACTGTCACCCCGGTTGCGCTTCGTCCATGCTGTTTTGGCCTCCTTGTAATCGGGATCGTCGGGATCTACCCGTTTGATTATATAATTAAATCGTTTACAATCTCAACATCAGATTCGTTTGCGTCCTGCGGCACATCTACGTCTGTACCGTCAGGGCATTCTGGTGAACTACTGCTCTGCTCGTCCATGATGACAGTCCCTACAGGTCAGCTTGTTCAACGAATGTCTAATTAATTCAACACCTCGGTGTCCAGGTCCCAGCTCTAGTGTTTGACGATCTGAAATATATTTAAAAGGCCGTGTCCCTGCCAAAATTTGACAGAACGACAACCCTGAAAGAAAAAAATCCGATTTTAGTCCAGTCCAAAAATCCACTTGAACGGACCTTTAGGGTTTATATGGTATGCGTTCAAATTGTAAGAACCCAAAGGTTTGTGCATGTTCCAATGCGACGAATGTATAATTTTCGTCCCTCTGATGAAGCCCAATGACGAAGCCCAAAACAATTAAAACAGGCCTTTGTCCCTATCTATGACGGCAAAGTTCGACGACATATAAATTGTACTATTTGCAAGCGTTGCGTTATAGCGTGATTCCTGTAATTAATTAAATAAACTGTTTACAATCTCCACATCAGGTTCGTTTATCCTGCGAAACACCTACGTCTGTACCGTCAGGGCGTTCTGAAGGTGATCATGAGCTACGTGTGTTATTGCTATCGTCCACGATGAAAGTCCCTACAGGTCCAACGTGAGTCAACTTGTTCAACGAATGTCTGAATATTAAACAGTTCAGTGTCCAGGCTCCAGCGCCCGACGTCATGACTACAAAATAAGGCCTGTCCCTGGGGGGAGGGACAACCCACAAAGAACAATTGTGCTAATTTTGTCCTGTCCCACAATCCTTAGTCCCTGGTAAATGTTCGTTCAAGGATCAAAAGAGGATCAAAAGAGGACGGAACAGGCAGAACAGGGGAGGGTAGGAGCCTAGTGCTGCACTTGTATGACTCCTCAATGGCCTGCATTACCATATCGCACTTAGCATGGCTGCTGCAAAGCCTGTACTGGTTTGCTGTCCTCCTCGTGCCCGGAGCAGATATGACCGGAGCAGATAACTCAGATAACTCACACCTGTGACATGGTCACTCGATTTGGGTCGGGCGCTATCGTGCATAGGATTGCCCATCAGGAGCACTCGTCTTGACTGTCAGGCTTGGGCTTTAATATGCCTCTGGAAGGAACTATGTGCACGACCTCGTGAACGGGCGGCCACAGGGATGCATGAAAGCGCTGACTGTGTGCCAGACTGTGTGTCAGTAATCAGGTTATGGAGGAAGGTGTCATGGCAGCCTCGCCGTCTCAGAAAGGCTCAGAAAGTCTGAGGCACAATTGATTATGCCTGTGCGAATGCCTGTGCGACTGCGCTTGCACCTGTTGTTCACATGCAGTGCAGAGCTGAGTCGGTTCACAGTGCCGCCTTGTGTCCTCCCGCCCGATGTGCCTGCCTCGTGCCCCCCCCCCTGAGAGTCCACTGGGAGTTGGCCAAAGTGTCTACTGGGAGCTTCGTACGTCCCTGACGCCTCGCCAAAGCATCACAGCACGATGTCACTAGTGCACAGTCGCCACAATCATGTCACTGGTGCACAGTCGCTTCACGGCGACCTCAGCATGGCTGCAGCTTTGCAGAGCCATTGACACAGCACCACCTCACACTGCCAGCATGGCGCCAGCCTGGCACCCTCCACTGCACACGGTCAGCATGGCGCCAACCTGGCACCCTCCACTTGCTAGCGGGGCCCAGCCCTTGAACCTCCCCTGCCGGACCCCCCCGCCTCCCACCCTGCCGTCTCCACAGTCATCACCTGCAACCCTCCTCGGCATGTGCCTCAGCCCTCATCAGCCCCCAGCAAGCCACCGCGGTGCCTGCAGGACCGGCTGGCGGAGCTCAAGGAGCAACTCAAGCGTGCTGTGCGCCCCGACTCGCAGCTGCGCGTCTTCTACTGCGGCACCTACCCCACTGCGCCCCTGCCGGGGCTGCTGGACGGCGCCGTCGACGTGGGGCTGGTCTTCACCTGCACCCGCGGCACTGTGGACCTGCATGAAGCGGGCATCTGCGGTGTGCCTCCCCCCCCCAGCCGTTGTCTGTCTTTTCGAACATCCTTCGTAGCCATGCACTACTTAGCACTTGAATACTCATTCCCAACCACTCAGAACGGCAACATTGCGCGTTTCCAATCGCCGAGCTGCAACCAACAATACTTGTCTGCACGAACTGCCACAGCACAGACGCCCGTCTGCATGGCAGCACGTGCCGTGTGGCTGCGGCTGACCTTGTGACAGTGCACACAGGCTGGACTGCAGCACCACATGCCTGCATGCTGTTGCAGGGGTGGTGATGCGCTCACACGAGAGCAGCCTGGAGACGATCGTGCCCCGCGACCACCTCATCCAGGAGCCGCAGCTCAAGCCTCTGCTCCTGCGGCACGCGCGCCGCGCCTGGTGCACGCCTGGCCACCCTGGCTGGGGCTTCTACACCTTCCAGGGCCGCAGCACGGAGCGCATGCCGCCGGAGGGCGCAGCACGGTACACTGTCGACCCAAACAAGATCCCCTGCTTCACACCGGCCGAGTACGCGGATGCCACAGCCCCCCCCACGGCGGCCAGTCATGGCGGTTCGGACAGGGCTGATGGCGACGCTGTGGCGCAGCGCGCGCAGGAGCTGAGCATGCACAGCGCAAGCACGGCCTTCGCATCTGGCACGCATCGGGCGGACGGTGGCCGTGCTGCGGCAGAGAGTGTGCGGGCATCCATGCAGCAGCAGCAGCAGCATTCGCCCCCGCAGCAGCAGCAACCGCCTCCCCAGCAGCAGCAGCAGCCTCCCCAGCAGCAGCAGCAGCCGCCCCAGCAGCAGCCACAGCAGCAGCCACAGCGGCAGCAGCAGCAGCAGCGTGTCCAGTTCTTCATGCACTCTAGCTTTGCGACTGCACAGCAAGCAGGTGGAAACGGTGGGCATGCTGTGCATGCTCACCAGCCGTCTTCACCAGACGCGTTCGTGGCTGCTATTGCACAGGCAACTGTGACGGCGCGGGCTGGCTCACAACCGCTGGCACAACCGCTGTGGGGAGCGCGCAGCGCAGCACATGGCCCGCCTCCGGCGTTATTCCAGCCTTCGGCACAGCACACCACGCCGGGAGGGTGCGTGCGTCCGAGAAGTCCAGCAATGGGAGTTGGCTCTCCTTCCCACAAGCGCGTGCGCCACAGCGCAGTACGCCATGATGCCGTTCCAATCTCAGGGTGTGCCACCGCCCCTTCCCTGCAGCAGGCAGTGCAACCCCGTGCCTGTTTCTGTGTGGCCCAGGCACCACAAGCCGCTTGGCATTAGGTGTCGCGCCATGAGCAGATCGACAGCTTCAATGCCACTTTGTCACCTGGCCCCGTTCAACTTCTGCCCCCGGCATGCTGGAAGATTGTCACAACAACATCCAGCCGTGCCAGCCACACTCGGCCAAAGAGTGCGAACATTGGCTCCGACGCAATCCCAGAAGCCACAGCCGCTGCTGCTACCTATCGCGATAGTTACGATATATTGTGATGCCGATCGACCCGCATGCATGCAGGGCGAATCCCGTGCCAGCCTCGGCTGCTCACGCCGGCACCGCCGCCGCCGACGGCAGCACGCCGTTGTTCTCGTCCGTCACTGGCATCAGCAGCGAACTTGTGGGCGCCCCCGGCAATGCCCACCTCAGCAGTATGCTGCGCGCTCCAGGCGCGCTGCGCTCCGCCGCGGCCGCCAGCAGCGACCTCGGATCCTTCGCCTTTGGCAGCGACAGCATTGCGGGTGGCACCCCTGCAGGGTCTGTCGAGCTGGCTGTTTGACGTGCTGCGGCGTAGCACGGCGCTGCATGCACAGCATGTTTGCCGTGTAACCTGGGGGTGGGGGGGAGGGCAACGGACTCATCGGGTTGCATGCTGTTGCGGAAGCCAGTGGTGGTCGAGCATGCTCGGGACGGTCGGCGTGAACCATGCATGGACCTGGCGTATCTGAAGAGTGTTCACGCCCTGCGGGTTCATACTGGAGCATGCACGGCAGCAGCCGTGCGGGTGTAGACTCAGACCGACACGGCTGATGTAGTGGCTGCGGGGGGTGTAGCAGGTCAATCTGGGCCTGCTACATGTGACGGAAAGTAAAAGGACCAAACGGACCTATGCGGTGTTTGCTTAGCAATGGGCAAGGACATGGTGCGCTGCTGCAGCCTCTGCTTTCGCCACAATGTCTGCACAGTCTGCGCACTGGTGGCGTGGCTGTAGATCAGAAGTACCGTCCCCTCCGGCGGGCTCCACATCTGCTACCCTGGGCGCTGACACGCGGACGTCGCGGCAGCCATGTGTTGTGTTGGCAGCCATTCATCGTGTGTGTCTCTCACACAGTCTGGTGTGAAACCATGCGCTTCACGTGGCAGGCACGGAGCACCGCACGGTGATTCGTTGGCCGTTCAACCTTGCATGTCTAGTCCACATTGTGGGCCCTCATCGTATCTTTGGTCGCTGTATGAATCGAACTTAGACTGAAGACAGCAGATGGCCATGGCAAGCGTCATGATCACTCGGGCACAGACTGCTGGCATCGTCACTCGGGCACAGACTGCTGTCACCGTCATTGTCACCATGGCAACATAGCCCTGCCATGCTCGGGTTCCTGCATGCGCATGTGACGCTGTGTCTGATTGCAGGCACCGATGCTGGACATGTCTCGAACTGCACGGCTGCAAAGCTGATAAGGATGCACAGCTTGGGCAGAGGAATGGAGGGAGTTAACAGTGGAGGGCGGTGCTTGGGCAGGCCCAACAACGTGGCAGAGCACCATTGGGCCAGCGCTCTGGACGGATGAACCAGTGTGGCCAAGCTTTCATACTGAGGCGTGATCTGTGTCTCGAGTTTTGACACGCAGCGATGCAGATCTCCGGTTGATGTGTGGGTACTGTTTCTAAGCAGCTGTGGAGTGTAGTGTGTGTTTTGTTTGGAACTGATGTCGTGTGTTTGATGGCAAGACAGTGTGCCTGTCCATGGTGGCAAATCCTTGTGCCTGCCGATCTTTGGCAATCGGCAGAGGTACATGTAAATTTGGCCTATTCCTTCATCGGCTGATGCATACAGACATGATGCGCAGAGACTAGTGTTGATGGTGCTGCACTTGTGACGGCGTCATCATGTGCTCGTCATCACCGTCAAGATACTGTTGCAGTAGTATCACTCAGCTTGGCAAGCAACGGGATCAGCGCAGCTTTTGCAGCAGCTGTAGCTCTGCGTCCACTAACAGTTCCACTGCATGCCTGATCTGCCCATTGTTGAGGCACTGATCGTAACAAAGATTCTTTTTGTATCGGTGGGAGCCCTGCCAGCCAAACTACCCAGACGCTCCCTGTAACAACAAGAAATGTGCTCATGCCCCGGTCCAATTCATAAGCTACACACGTCTTGCGTTGGATCATCTATGTAGCTCGCCTCTCGTTGCTCTGGAGTATTGTGGAACATACAGCTGCAATGTTGTTCATCATATACAATTCGACACGGCTGCGATAGCTGAAGTAGTTTGAACAAATCTATCTGCTCAAACAGATGGATCTAGCTGTCGCAAGTGGACTTGCAAGGTGCGCTGCATTGCGTTGCAAAAACTTACAAAACATAAGGGCGATGTGAATAACGCAATTCATCGGACATACCTCAACCGTACTTGTGCTGAACATTCCTCAAACATACCTTTTCATGTGGACCCACGGTCCGTCAGGCCTGATGTCCCGCGCAGGTCGCCGTTGACACGCGTCTCCCACGCTGCACGCGGACATGGTTGCGCAGACAAACAGGTGCCGCGAAGGTGGAAACCTCCATGCATGCGCAGTACGCAATTCCGATGTGCATCAATCGATTGAGTCCAGCTGAGTGAGGTGCAGAGTGAGATGGTGATTGATAAAGTACTGAAGAACTGTCTACGACGAAGTAGGATCTCGCCTGGTGCACCATAAGTGTATCGGCGCCGTGTGCATCGCAGCGTGCGCTTGTTCAAAGTACGTTACAGCAGCAAGAGCCCGACAAGAACACTAGCCATTGTGCAAAGAGATATACTGCCTGCAAATATGAGACTCGTCATGGACTCTGGCGCAGGACCTTCAGGTGAGCGTGATGGCAGAGCCGAGCTCGAGGCAGTGGACAGCATTATAAGTGTATGCGCTTTCAACCCATTTGCAAGAGAGCACGTACATGAATTGCTATTTTATTGCGCTGAGTATGTATGTGTGCAGATGATCGCAGCGCAAGGGCTCCGGACTGACCTGTGGCGATCTTTTCTGAACTACCTGAGATCAATGCCAGATGGCACCCAATTTTCCTCGATGTGCCAGACTCTCCAGCGCATTGTCACACCTCAGATGGATGCTGGTGCTCCGTGGCCACCAGGCCGCTTCGTGCTGAAGATGGAACACAACTGTGACGCGCACGGTTGCCGAGACAACGCTTGTCGGCTTTGCATAAACAGCAATTTCAAGTTATGCCCCAACGAAGAAGTTTTGAAGACCAAATTTGTTACTCAGGAATCACTTCGTGCGGCTTGTGGGGCTCTGCCACTTGTCCGAATTGTGCGTACAGAGTCCGAGAGCTCACCACCAACCATGGATGAATGGCAGAAAAGGAGGATTCCGCCATTTAAACTTCAGGTAAGCTTAACGCCTCTACATATTTGTGTCCGGTGGCTCGCTTGATGTGTCGCCCCTTCATACCAGCCGTGAATTCAGCTCCTTAGTGCACCTGGAAGTACAGAATCGTGGCATCACTGCATCCAGAACTCCTGCAGTCAGAATCCAAATTCTGGACTGTAGCAGGTAAATGTGCAGTCTCAAGTTGTCAGTGGGGCGCATCTTGATAGACCTATGCTCTACAGGTGATCATGTTGCCCAAGAAATACTACGACAAGAAAAAGGAGCACATCCCGTGGAACGCGTGTATCACGGATCAAAGCGGCATGATCACAACATCCGTCAAGCCCGAGCTTGTGAATGGGAACAGGAAACAGAAGGCGAAGGGCAAGCAAGCAGCCGGGGCAGCCAGCCACTCCGCATCGCAACCTGCAACATCAGTGCCATGCTCGCCCTCTCAGGGCACATCCATCCTGTACCGCAAAGATGGGGCGTCTCAGCAGGAGGATGATGGCCGCATTTCCTTCCCTGGCCTGGAAGACCACCAGTTCACAAGCGAGCTCCCCAAGCGACTTCTCTCCCCCGATGGTGTCACATTTCCAGACATTGCCGTCTCGCGCGGCTGCTCGGGCGAGGCAGTGCTGGGACTCACTTCAAAACGCCCTCATATGGTGATGATGGTCTACGCTGTCGACATTGAGAACGGCCATCCGCTCAAGTGCATCCGTCCGGCTGTGTCCTCCTCCTTCCATGTGGCCACACCGAAGACCAACGAGAACCCAAAGCCGGACATTCCTTTCACCAATGAGCCCGTGCGCACCTCATCTGTGTGACTCCGCTTGCTGTGCAGCGTGCTGTGTGCTGTCACCCGCCACCATGCGTCAGAGGCAGACGAAGGGAGTCAAGCGCATCAAAGCGCCCGCGCTTACGGTCATACGCATGACTTCATGTAGTCACTCCATTGCGTCGCTGGCGTATTTCTTTCCCATGACAGCTCCACCGGCAGATGCCTTGGCTGGCAACCTCTGGGCACAGAATTTAAAGGCCACATGCACATGCGCTGCTGCAGAGCAATAACCCCCCCCCCCCCCACCCCCCCCCTCCCTGTCATCCAGCACAGGCCGCACTTCTGCGTGTGCCCTAAATTGTGTCGTACTTTAGCGTTGTGCCACCGTGTATATGTACTGCTTGATTTGCAGAAACACACAGCGCAGGGGCCTCGCGGCCTGCTGCATTGCCTGCCTGTCTGTTTGCACTCACATCTCATGCCACGCAGGTGTCTGTGCTCCACAACATTGGAGATGCATGCGTCAGCAAGCTTGCTGGGTCCGAGAAGCAAGCGGACGCGAGCGATCAGAACAAGCAGCAGCAAAAGCAGAAGAAGAAGACCGCGAGTCTGCTGCAGGAGCTAGTGGCTCCTCCCTTCTCCGTGCCTCTGCCAGATGCCATCAAGACCCAAGGCGTGCGCAGTGTTGGTGACATGCGTACGCTGCTCCACGCCGTTGCTGCCTGCCGCTCGAGCGACGCGGCCACGCGCCGTCTGCAGACCTCCCTCTCTCTGAACATGGTCATGGTACGTACCATGAGCTTCCCAAGGTCGTGCGCAGCGATTGGGCCATCGCTGACACTGTCATGCCGACAGCACACCAGTCACGTCTTGTCCCCACGCACGGCCCATGCAGTATGGCATGCATACGAGGTGGCGCATCTGCCGCTGACGTCCCACGTGCAAGTGCAGCCCTTTGTTTGCCCGCTTGTACCGGCACAGCAGTGCCGTATCGCTTTGCTGGATGCATGCGCGGTGTCTGGTCTTGCCAGGCGGCGCTCGCAAAAACCTGCCTGCTCTGCTGTGGGGCCTGTTGGTTTTCCCGCCTGCAGCACCTGCCAGCATGCGCTGGCCCCTCCTGCTTGCCGGCACGCCATGCGCCGTGTGCCGAATGTGATCCCCCCCCCCTCTCTCTCTCTCTTGGCACGCTCGTCCGATGCCTGCTGCTCCTCTGCCAGCATGCCACGTGGCGCGGTGCACGGCACGACATGTTCCAGTTTGCACCAGCAAGGCAAGCGCTCACTCGGAGCCAAAACCGTGCCTGCCGGCGCGACAGCTAGCACGAGCAGAGCCGGCAGCCCAGCACTGTCAGCAGTGCTGTCTTCTGCTACACAGTTCACACGGCCGTGTCGGTGCAATGGAATGGCACGGTACGATACGCCATCGGGAGATGCCATGTGGCGTTTTGGAATTAGGTCGCTGCCATGCCGTTTCCGTTTTGGAATTAGGTCGCTGCCATATGCATGCCGTTTCCGTCCTCCGTGCCAAACCTGTCCAGGTTCCGGAGGCGAATCTCACGCCGCTCTGACACACCCACCTTGCAGGGAAAGGATGGCACGCAGGACCGGGACAAATTCAAGGAACTGGAGGCGCAGGTGGAGCGTGCGGTGCCGCTCGACACGCGGCTGCGCGTCTTCTACTGCGGAGCCTACCCAACGGTGCCGCTGAGGGGCCTCGACCCCCGCTTTGACGGCTTCGTCGACTGTGGCCTCGTCTTTGCCTGCGAACACCTCCACCGCCGCAACGGCTCCGTCGACCTCTCTACCGCCGGCATCCGAGGTGCGCGTCTGTGTTTAATACACTATGATACACTGTAGTTAATACACTGTGATGAACCACGGCCCCAGTAATGCCGAGGGATGAAAGTACAGAACATTCAGCACAAACGGCACGGCCACCCTGCATGCGCGGCTGTGCTCTACAGTCTCGTGTCTGGACTTTTGCATTGCTGCTTGAATCCCCCCGCATGCATGCACACTCCGGCGACCCCCAACCGTCTGCGTACCGCGTCACATGCATGTCTGCTGAAGCCATGTGTGCTGGCGTGCACCTGCCTGGTGGGGCCGCTGTGCCAGTGCTGCGTGTGTGTGTCCCCACCAGGCAGGTGGGGCCGCTGTGCCAGTGCTGCGTGGGCTGCCTGCTCCGTGCTGCGTGGGCTGCCTGCTCCGTTTCTGTCACGCCATTCACCGCAAGGCATGGAATCTGCCTTACCCTCCAGGGCTGCGCACGATATGATCATGCATCATGCATCGCACGCACATGCAGGCGTTGTTGTGCGGACGCACATGGTGAACCCACACAGCGGCGTCGAGATGGTCGTGCCGGACGACTGCCTCGAGCAGGAGCCCAAGCTGCAGGACCTGCTACACATGCATGCGCAGGTTGCCTGGCGCGTCAACTTCAAGAAAGAAAAAGACACCCTCCTCCATCGGCACCCTGGCTGGGGCATCTACGCAGGTCGCGACGGCGACGGCAAAATGCCGGAGCCCGGAGTGCCGTATCGCACCGACTCGCGTCGCCCAATGAGCTATTGTCCAGAGGAGTATCTGCCCACAATTGCAAGCAGCGCCTCAGCCTCAACATCCGCTGGGATGGCGGAGCTGCATGCATGTGTTGAAGGCGCGCCGCAGGCGCACCCTGGAGCTGTGGCCGAACATGTGGGAGCGGTTATGGCTGCTGGTGGCGCGGGCGGAGGAGGTGCTGCTCCAGCAGCTGCAGCAGCAGTGGATCATCTTCAGCTGGAGCGTCCACATCAGGCCGGTGAGAAGCGACGTCGAGCCGTCGAGGGTCAGGCTGCGGGAGTCTCTCCTCGGATATCCAATCAGAGGTGCGGGCCGCGCCTGCTGCCTATACGCATGGTGCCATGTTGCCTTGTGTGCTTCACTGTGATAGATCAAGGCTGCGGCAGCGCCGCGGGAACAAAGCAGGGAATGCTCCATGATCCACATCGATCCGGAACCCACCCACACCCACCCACCCACCCACCCACACACACGCACACGCACACGCACACGCACACGCACACGCACACGCACACGCACACGCACACGCACACACACACACACACACACACACACACACACACACACACACACACACACACACACACACACACACACACACACACACACACACACACACACACATCGGAGGTGCCACTGGCATGACTAGCGCATAATGACACTCTGTAACCACAAACGCACAATGCCACTTGTGACAGGCCATGCTGGGTTGCGGGCATCAACACCGACTTGGCGGGGTCCGGGGGGTTGAGTCTGCTTTGTGCATGCAGGCGGCGCATCAACACCGTGGACCTTGAGGCCGGGGCCGCTGCGACGGGAAGCACAGCCGCCGAGGAGCGAGAGGCGCTGCGCAATGAGACTGCGCCAGAAGACGGGTTGAATTTGGAACTGGATGAGTTGCATGACCCGGAAGGCCCGGCTGTGGGCCTGTTCGGCGAACTCCGCAACGACGGGGATCGTGCACAGAACGAAGCCTTTGCCGAGGCGTTGGCGCAGGTGGACGGCGGTGAGTATGAGTCGTGATTTGGGGGATTATGATAAGCCTTTCAGGTCAACGTTTGATTGACTGTTGTGCCATATGTGCGGCAGTGACACCCGGCCCAGTGCGACCACCATGTTTGTGCTGGAAGTGTTTTGGTGCTGCAGCCCGTCGTGTATGGCAGCTGTGGTTTGATCCTTGATTGATTTCGTGTATGGTCCTGGCCGACGTGTCACGTCTACGGTCTTGGCGTAACAGTGACATCGTATTTATGTCAGTAGGGTTGGGACTGCTGCACTTCCAGGCTGTGACATGCGGGTCGTGCGTGAGTGAGGTGTGGTGTAAAGGGCATGAAGAGCGCGGATGCGCACGTTTCCGATGCGACTGTAAACGCCTGGAGACAATCTGCTCAGTATACAGCACTGGCAGCTCACATACACGTGGAACCTTCGCCATATGGCGGTTTGTGGGCTCGTCATAGTCTCACTGGCAGCACGGACTGCCTTTATGTCACACTGTGCTGCTTGTGGTTGGTTGTTCTTCTCTGTGCTTTCTTCCCTCGGGGCTGTCCGGGCCATAATTTAGCACAGCATGTCACAGCGCAGCACTGCGGCGGCAGGACACGGCGCGGCACACCCATGGCCTGCGTGGTACTGCGTGGTGTGTGCGTGTCTGCTTTCGCGCTGGCGATAGTTCGCTCTGGCATTTGCTCGTGCGGCGCGTGACCTTGGTGCTTGCGGTGGCCGGTCTGTCTGTTTGCTTGTTGCCTGGTCTGTTGCCTCGGCGCTGCTGAGTCCTAGATCTATCACTGTGTAACACACCCATGGGCACACGCGTTAAGTCGCACTCACAACCATATATGGTCATAGCCACACCTGCACAGCACGCGCAGCACAGCCACCAGCACACTTCGTGACAAGCACTCACGATCACCGCTCCCGCACGAACTGCCTGTGTGCAAGTTGATCACTGTATGAGATCTGGTGCTTAGGCCTGATGGCCTCAGAGTCCCAGAAGGTCGGTGGGACACTTGCACACATGGTACCTTTCTGGCGGCACGACCAACCGGGAACGCCCCTCGAAGTGGCCGACGGGCATGCCGCAGGGCGGGCGAACGCATCCCGCAGGGGGTGTTTTCGTCCGTGTGTGGAAAGCGACCAGCAACCGGCGCAGTGGTCGCGTCCACAGCAACATGAGACAGTGCGCCATGAAACCGTGGTTGCGTCTATTTCATGGAATCACAATTGCCACCTCGTCACATGGGCGTGGTGCAGACGTCTCTGTCAGCGCCAGGCTCAAGGCAACTTTCAGGAGCACAAATAGAAAAGGTGGAGCATCATGCTACACTCATAATCATACATACATACATCCAACTAGTCCAGGGTGGCACGGCTCACGGGTGCGCATTTCGTGCCAGGTGATCGCCTGGCCGGCTCGCATCTGCTGGGTAGCATGTGAGTCTAGAATCTAGTTGTACATTCGCTTGGTGCACTGGCTCGGAGCCCCTCATGTAAGAGTACATACAGCCAACCGGGCATCAGCCACAGCATTACGCATGGTGCTGGGCCCTAGATATATCACTGTGTGACACATGGTGGTGAGATCGGGGCACCTGAAGGTGGGCACCGGCTGTGGCCCTCCTCCTGTGGGTGCCATATGCTATCTGGCCAGATCTGGCTGTACAGACGCTACACCGCGGGGTGCACCGTGGGGTTGTGTGGCTGGGGTACCGCTGTAACATGCCCGATTGGGTCTGGCGTGATGCCCGTTGTTTTTGGTTTTTTGTTCATTTTGCTAACCAGTCGCGGGCGTGTTCCGGGTGGGCAGCGTGGTGAGGCTTGACTGTGAAGTTCTTGCTAGCCAGCCGGTTTGTGCACAGCTGATGCACAGCTGGAGATGTGGCTTCCGGTGTGCACATCTTTTGTTGCCATCTGACAGGCCTCAGCGAAATGTTGATTAACTAATGCATTAACCTACTGTCTGGACGATTGGTGATCTGCTGGTCACATGCACATTGGCTCTGGGACCTGGCACTTCAGGTGCAGCTTGCTGGCAATTGCAGTGCCCAGCACGTCGTATGCATCGGGTCAGGCCTAAACTGAGTGAGAAAAGCACAGCAGGACAGAGAGCACCCCGCACTCTTCAATTACGCTCGTTGAGGTCGCAGATCAAAGCTCAGAGCATAAGATCTGGTGATCTTTGCTGCAGCTGTAATTGACATCTGTTGCACAACAGACAGAGCAGCCGAGAGGGCAGCTGAAACACAACGCTGAGCACGCATGTCCATGGCCAAGTGCAGCGGCCAAGCCGAGATTAGTCTTGCACGCAGACACTTGTACGAAGCTGCTGGCCATGATTGCAAGTTCTATGGCAGTTTGTTCGTGGCGCACTCGCCGATTCCACTGCTAAGCAGCCTAGGGCAATTGAAGTCACGACTCCAGACTGATGGGGAGGTGAAGCGTTTTCCCGCTCCGTGAAGCAGATGGCGTCCCGGCGGAGTTGCTGACCAAGGATGTCACAGTGCGATGAGCTGCAGCTGCGGCGCGTCTGAGCACAGACATGGTGCCTGGCCTTACCTAATAATACGATCAATAATTATAAATTCAAAAGCTAGGTCGGCACCTGAGCTCCCAGATCTAGAATGGCCATGCATCACTCGAGGTGCCTACCATAGTGGTCCACAAACCTCCTCATGATCACGCTTATCACATCAAGCCGTGCTCAGGTACGTATACTAGACAACGCGTTCCTGTGCGGTAGACTCATGCGGTAGATCATCTCGCACTGCGGTGTATTGCTTGGAGTCGCAGCATCCTCTGCTTCCGGGTCTGCGTTTTGCGTTCCATGGCGATTCGTGGCAAGCCAAAACGCGTCGATCGAGACTGCGTAGGGCTGGCAGTGAAGTTCAGTGGCGCACGCCTCGCCTCGTCTGCCCCGTGCGCAGTTGGTCAGCAACTGGACTGGTCTCTGCGAATTATTTACCAGTGCTTGCCAGCTGTGCATGCCGACATATGCGACTTGCGAGTGCTGTTGTGCCTGTGCGCGATGCCACTCTAGCATCTGGAGTCAAGATACGCACACCAGCTCGCTGCGGCGCTAGCGTTCGAGATGAACCGAGGCGGGAAGTGGCCAAGATCCGGATCGATGAAACCTAGCGCCACAATCTGAGTATCCGCTAGAGCTGATCATGATCACGCATTCAACTTCTGACTCGGCTCAGGAATCCCGGCTGCACAAGCGCTGAAGGAAATCTTGAATTGCCGAGCAAGGCATCCTGAAGCTTGCATGCACAACAATTTTCTGAGTTGACCTGACGTGGGGGTGACGCGTTGTCGCTCGCAGTGTGTTGCCGTTCAAGAACTGGTCCGTACCCCTCAGTACCATGTTCAAGTCTGCACCAGCCTCGTCGAGCTCCGCATGCTGGAAGAGCATGTGTTAATCCGCAAGGACACTCATTCGCAGGTTGTTGGGTACCGTCTTGTGGCTGCGGAGTAGACACAGACAGTTCAATCTTGGCCAGAACATTGGCTCACATACCTGTGCGTACTCCAAGTTGCCACTCAACGTTCCCCCTCTGTTGCTCTAGGTGAGCCACCAATCACAGAACCTACATTCATTCTCACCTGAGCTATTTGGCTGTCACCCACAGGAGCTTCGTAGCCAAACTGTGGAAGGCACAATGCGCAACACGAATGACTCAGCCTGTGTTGCAAGCCTGCAAGTGCTGGAATGGCAGCCACGTGTACTTTCTTCAGACCATGGTGTGTTACACAGTGATAGATCTAGGACAGAACAGCGCCAAGGCAACAGACCAGGCAACAAGCAAACAGACAGACCAGACACCGTAAGCACCAAGGCCACGCGCCGCACGAGCAAATGCAGAACGAGCTAGACCATGGTGTACTCTTACATCGAGGGGCCCCGAGCCAGTGCACCAAGCAATCACATGCGATCTAGCAGGCGGGATCCGGCCAGGCGATCACCTGGCACGAATTGTTGCCTCGGCGCTGCTGGGTCCTAGATCTATCACTGTGTAACACACCCGTGAGGCGTGATACACTGGACATGATCAGACCATGCTGTATGAACTTATGATTACATTGCCGTATCCATGAGGTCATGCAGTGTTCTGCTAACCCGTTCCACCATGAATGCATGCATGATCTCTGCTTGACACAGTCTGGGGGCCCGTGATGGAATGCTCCAGTGGGGCAGGATGGAGTGGGGGTGCTGCTGTAGGGGGGTCGGTGGTGGCTGGTTTTGCTGGGGTGGGCAGTAGTGCGGTGGTGGTTGTTGCTGTGCGCGGTTGTGGCGCGGGTGCCGTAGTGGAGGGGTGCGGGAGTGCGCGTGCGTGTGGGTGCGTGGGTGTGGTTGTGTCGGCTGTGTCGGTTCGTTGTGGCTTTTTCGCCTGGGAGAGTGATTGCTTTTTGCTGGTGTCTACTTTCGGGGGTTTTGGCCGTCTACTTTCCTTCTGTTGCCCTCGCTGCCGGGCTATTGCGTTCATCTCCGTGTAACACACAGTCTGGCAGCCTGTTGCCTGCTCTGTTGCCTCGGCGCTGCCAGTTCCTTGATCTATTACAGAGCAACACAGTCCGGCAGCCCAGGATCCGCCATGGTGGCTTGAAACAGAACCCGCAGATGGCCCGGAGCAGTGTTTAAATATTAAATACATGTGGTAAAGCATGGCATCAACAGTGCGGAGGGGAGTAAGCATGCACACACAGCCCCAAGTTTACGCTGTACTCTTTAAAAAAAGTGATACACAGGAACACACGCGGTGCAAGCAACGCAGGCCACCAGCGCTGGCTCAAACCGTGCGCACGTGCAAACATGATACGAATAATAATGATACCCAAATGAGTGGACCAGTACTAGTCCCAACCCATGGCTGACCACTGGCTGACCACTGGCTGACCGACACACAGAAAGCGGCCTCCCTCATCAAAGCAACATGAATGCATGAATAGGCTGTGCTGCGTGCTGCCTGCTGGCGTGGCAACATGCGCGATAGGTTAGGTACAGGCCAATTTCCAGCTTGATTCAATGAGCCATATGTGCTGGCCATGCAACACAGGGGATCATGCAGGTAACATTGCACTTTTCAACTCATGTTGCACTGGAAGGCACTTTGATGCTGAGCGCGTAGAGATATCATATGTGTTACATAGTGGTAGATCCGGGTGCCGCGGTTGCAGCGGCGCAGGCCGGCCCCGCGTCTTGTCTTGCTGGCCCGCCCTGCCTTCCCGTGGGCTGCCGCGGGGAGAGCGATGCGGCGCCGCCAGTGCCCTTCGCGCCCCGCCCTCAGGCCCCTGCTGGGCAGCCGGAGGGCGAGGGCTGGTACGCCCTGCACTGTGCAAGCTGCACAAGTATCAATATAGACTCTGCGATTTGAAATCACACCGTTTACAGGGTTAAATCATCGATCGATCGGGATCAATAACCTGTTTATTTTGTCTGAACTAGATAAATTAAACTACAGCTTGTTCCAACCTATACCGGGATTCGACGTAACACTTCATTACAAGTAGCTGCTTTATTGAGTATGCACGGGTAGTTGAAAGCTTTTGTTTCATTACAAAATAAAGGATCCTACTCCAAGCCAGAGGCATTTGCCAAGGAACTGCCCATCGACGGCGACAGCTGCACGACACGACTGCAACCGTACCAATATTCGTTGGTATTCCACATCGCTAAGTTGGTAGCGCCCGCCTTAGCAGCTGTATCAATGCACATAGGTACGCCTCGTTACCGGGTTGGTAGCACGCGCGCCAATGCAACTGTACCAACATACATTGGTATGCCTGTTGTCCAAGATGGTATCTCAAGCCGCTGCCATCTCCAAAGGACGCTACACAGCCAGATTCTGCCACTGCGCCAACGTCTCAAACATTTCAACCCGATATGAAGTTTAAATCAGGTGCCAGATCCCTTTTAAATTTCCCGTATAGTCCTGGTGATTTGGAGAGATACTTTTCACAGTGTACTAACTTGCATTGGTATGCCTGTTGTCCAAGATGGCATCGCAATTCACCGCCATCTCCAAATGTCACTAGACAACCAAAATTTGTCAGCGCGCCAACGCATCAGGCACTGAAACACATTGAGATGTCCAAATCAAGCTTCAGAATCAATTCATGTACAGCCCTGGTGAGTTAGAGAGATACCTATGCACAGTGCACCATTGCAACCCCGGTACCAACGCGGGTGGGTACTCGGCCCGTAGCCCCTGTGCACTTTGGGCGGCGTGAGCCCCCGGGCTCTCATGGGCGGGGGGGCCGTGATGGAGTGCTCGAGTGGGGCCGGCTGTAGTGGGGGTGCTGCTGTTGGGGGGTCGGTGGTGGCCGGGTTTGCTGGGGTGGGCGGTGTCCGTAGTGTGGCTGGTGGTTGCTGTGTGCACCTGTGGCGTGGGTGCCATGGTGGTGGGGTGCGGGAGTGCGCATGTGTGTGGATGCATGGGTGTGGTTGTGTCGGCTGTGTCGGTTTGTTGTGGCTTTTCACCTGAGGCAGTTGCTGCTTGTTGCTATTGTCTGCTTTCGGGGGTTTTGGCGCCGTCTGCTTTCCTGCTGTTGCCCTCGCTGCCGAGCTGCTGCGTTCATCTCCGTGTAACACAGTGATAGATCTACTAGTAGGGCCCAGCAGCGCCGAGGCAACAGACCAGCCAACATGCAAACAGACAAACCACTGGCAGCACATGCCTCAAACGCTCCGTACAAATGTCAAAACGGACCGGCGCCGGCATGAAAGTAGAGATGTGTTGGATTGGGACACTGCAGCAGATCTAGAGCAGTTTGGATCCCGGGTTGCTATCTCAAATCTCAAGCTGCATGGAGGCAACATGAAGATCTCGAGATGATCATACGTATCTCGACTCCGAGTCATGGGTGCATGGTATCTCATACGTATACGTACCTCACATGTCAAAGTTGCCCAAATGAACGACCTGTACTGCATATATAGTATGCGCCCTGGAGCAGGATGCACACACAGCGCGGTTGGATCCTGTGGTTGGGTCCTGTGGTTGCGCCATGTCTGTATGCATGCACAGGATGCACCAGGCCATGAGGTGCTAGGCTGATATAGGCCTGTTCCATTCCGGTTTTGTGCACGCTGCTCCTGCATGGGGATACTTCCAAGGCACTTCTAAATGTGGTCGGGGTCATTCTAGATCTGGCTACTCATGTGCACATGAGACTGAGTGTCTTAGCTTTCAGTGATTCAAAGAAGGGGAGAGAGAATTGGAAGAATTTTCCTCTGCATGATGGGGAGGATGGGGCCGTCACTCATGGAAATCCATACAAGCGCATGGATCTTGTGGAACTCCTGATATCTCACAGAACTTCATCTATCTGCATGGAAATACGTTGGAACACATGCACGGAGTCAGCAAGCCTCGTCCAAAGGGCATGGATGGCACCAGCATTCTGCAATGTATTCGCATAAAATGGATTTGCAGGTCGTGGACGTGATTGTGGATGTGATTCTGCAGTGCGTTCGAATTCGCATGAAACGGCTTTGCAGGTCGTGGATGGCATTCTGCAATGCATGCGCATGAAACGGCCGGTCATGAAAATCCGTGTGGGGAGATCTGGTTGCAATGTTAGTGCTCTCAATGGCATGGAGTGCATTCCACCGAGCCACACAGCTGCCAGTGGAGCCAGGGCCTTGGAGATGTAGATCCGCATGGAGTGCTACAGGCACACTGAGCTGAGTTACATGGATGCTGCACTGAGAGTTTGGCAAATGCGACTGGTTTCTCAATTGCGACTGGTTTCTGCGAGGCAGTGCAAACACACCAGCTTCTTGTGAGGCCTGCGAGAGACATGTGCCAATTCAATAGGGCTAGGCTCTGGTGAGGAGCAGCATGCATGCTAAGGGTGCCTGAGACTATCTGCTAGCTGCACAGGGATTGGCATCAGCCGCCTGTGGATACAACTGAGTCTTGATCAGGCTTGACACTGCCTCTGAGTGCGAGTGGCTGCTGTGTCAGAAGAGAGACAGGCTGATTGAGAATGATCTCCAACATCATGGTGCTGTTGGTGATGGCAGGGGCGCGTGGACACCTGGTCTGCACGTGTGATACCCTGCAATAGATTAAGGCTGCAGCAGCGCCGATGGAAGACAGCAGGGAACAGAACAGACAATCACAAGCAGCACGAACACCGTCCGCATCAGCATGACCCGCACTCACTCGGAATGAAAGATCTGCATGCGTGCGGATGATGATGTATTCTACAGTTGAACAGGTACAGCGCTGCACACTGCAGAACTACAGCCGTTCACTCGTGTGCATGCTGCAGAACTACATATAGCCGTTCACTCGTGTGCATGGTGACTGAACATGAAATGGGTCCAGCAGCGGAACGCGGGGCAGAGGCGCATCAAGGCGTGGCCTGCCCCGCGGTGCAATGGGAGTGGTGGGCTGTGTTTGCCACCTTGACAGATCAAGGCCCCAGCAGTGCAGAGGGATGGTGGGGCAGTGTGCACACATGGACATCGGAGGGCTGGTACGCCCTGCACTATGGGGGGCGTGAGCCCCCGGGCTCTCATGTGCGGGGGGCCGTGATGGAGTGCTCGAGTGGGGCCGGATGGAGTGGGGGTGCTGCTGTTGGGGGGTCGGTGGTGGCCGGTTTTGCTGGGGTGGGCGGTATTGCACAGTTTGGCAGGTGGTTGCTGTGTGCGGTTGTGGCGCGGGTGCCGTGGTGGTGGGGTGCGGCAGTGCGCATGCGTGCGTGGGTGTGGTTGTGTCGGCTGTGTCGTTGTGGCTTTTCACCTGAGACAGTTGTTGCTTGTTGCTGTTGTCTGCTTTCGGGGGTTTTGGCCATCTACTTTCCTGCTGTTGCCCTCGCTGCCGGGCTATTGCGTTCATCTCCATGTAACACATGGACATCGGTGGTTTCGACTGTACACATGTCCAGTGCCTGCTCCTTCACGACCTGCCCGTCTGTGCTGGTGCCCTGTAAAGACGTGATCAACTGCATGCACAGTGTGGAAGTGCTTGTGGCCAGGTCTGATGGTAGACTTACAAAGTGGTCAGGCACTATATGTGTGCGCCTGCTGGGGCACGTGCGCGATGAGTAGTAACCCCAGCTTGTGGCTGCAAATGCTGGCTCCAATGCAGAGGACACTGGCGTTGCAATTGTGGACGACATCGTCTCAATGTGGGGCAATCAGGTCGGAAGAGAATGTCAGTGTTACACCCATTCGTTGTTAGTATCAAGTGGTGGCGCATGTCATGCCCTTGTGCATGTGTCACCAGCCAATCATGCGCATGCGCACCGGTGGCCTTGCGAGCCAAATGGTGGACAACGGACTGCATGCAGGAATTTGCAAGCAAGTACTGAGCAGACGCCACAGTTGTTCATTTCCGCCTTTTTACCAAATCAAATGGGGGTTCTTCCACTTCGCAGAGTCACGCCATTTGAGCCAAGCACTGCCCTTGCCGTGTTGCAACGTTAACATTGGTAACTACAGCCAGCTAGCCACCTCGGGCGGAGATCCGACAGACTTGCATGCCGTGATCATTGCCATGGTGTGGCTGAAAATACATCCACTTGCGCTGCAATGGATGTGTTGGCGCGTTTTCGCGCAGTGTCTCTGGCAACCTATTGCAGTGCCCAGCGCACTGCTCCACAATGGCCAGCCCTCCCCATTCTCTTTCCCGCGATGAACGACGCAGAGGCTGAGCTCTATTTTGTTCAGCGACATCCCGAACCTGCGTGGCTTTCTTACTCTAGTCATGTGCATGTGCTGGTAGCCTGCGATGTCCGTGTAACATCGGCCTCCTTGCACACCACTGCCGCCATGCCGCTTGGGCACCAAACACCCCAAAGCCAATGCCATCGAGTCTCCACGCATGAAAATAGCACCTGAGTGACTGGATGGACATACGTGTGCATTTTTATGGGCGCTTGCTCGCACAAGGCTTCGAGTACTTTGCAGTGCTCTGATCGCAAGCGCGAGCCGGTCCAGGTTGCGACGAAAGCTCGCATGCCTAAACCTGCGGCTGGCACAAGCACCGCCATGCTGGTGCAAGTGCAACAGGGATGGCCTTGTGATTACATTGCCGTGCTGGACTGTGCCAGGATCGACTTGTTCCGGAGGGTGTGACGGGCTTGGTCGAGTGCGAAGTCTCACCATTGCTTTGAACAGTCCGGCACAGTACATGGCTCACTTTGAGGCACGCGCTTGCGAAAATCTGAGCAGACATCGTACTTGATCATCTGTGCACCATTGAGTCGTGTGTGGCCGGACAGCGAGGTCTGGAGGCATGTAATCCTTGCTCCAGCACCTGTACGTGTCGACCTGTCTCAGGGCAAGGCAGGTCGTAGGTGTTCCGGATAGTGACACTGACATGGACACTGCCGTAGTCACTACATTGCTGGAGGTCATCTGAGCTTGCCAGCTGCAGCTTGTAAAGATCGCAGCGTGCAATTGGCATGTGCATGCCCTGGACATGCGTTCATCGACTGCCAACTTGCCGTCCACCGCAGGTTTTGCGGGTACTGAAAGTAGGACAACAGTGACTGCGGATTGCGAAGTCACGGCTGCGAGAGGCCCGTGCACAGGCTTTGGACGAGTGATCGATGTGCCCATTGGGACGCAGCGGCAGGATCTGTAGTGTCCCCCGCTTTCTCAACCCACATGCCAGGGAGCTCACACCCTTCCATGAATGTCTCGGCACGCCAAAAGCAAGTCACCGGTGCGCTCAAAAAGACGTGGTTTAAGTCTTTAACTTGGACATCCAATTGCTTGTCACAGCTACTCCGGCGTCGATGGATCTTCGTCCGGAAATCGTGCCGCCCAGAGCAAGCAGCTCCAGAGAAGCCGGGTCTACACAAATTCTAGCATACGGATCCTAACCGCGCGTCTCCGTTTGGTCGTTGCCAGAAACCGTTGTTCCGTTGTGTACAGCGAGGTTGTCATTGCGCGGATGGAAGACAGCTCCCAAGGAGACCCCGCAACAGCAGCGTTATCGGACATACTAAACGTACGCCTCGAAACGCGGAGATGTGTTAGTGTTACAGACGTATTGCCACAATCGTGATTCATCCAGCCGCGTCCGTGCAGGCCACTTCAACTCATCCGTACTGGGCACACCACCCGGATGAGCTTTGGAGAAGGTTCCTGGCTGGGTTGAAGCAGCAACTTTCAACATCATCATATGGAACAGTCTGCCGTGTCCTCGCTGAGACATGGCAGTCTGCGTCCGCCATGGCGGACGATCCCGTCCAGTTTGAGCTCGACTTGGTTCACGACTGTGCAGCTGTCGCCTGTACAGATGGAACTTGCGCCCTGTGCAGAAATAGTGCGTCAAGGCGATGTCCAGAGCTACTGAGCCCGAAATACTTGGTGAAAGACTCCCTTGTGCCGGCGTGTGGTGCCCCAGCCACTGTCAGCCTGAAGCGAACTGGCTTATCCGATCGCCCTGTCAGCGAAAAAGACTTTCAAAAGCTTCCGCCATTCGTGCTTCAGGTATGATCTTGTCATTGCGTGTAGATCAGGGTCTTTGTGTGGCGTCGGGCTCAATGTACACAGCGCGCACGACCACGTTCGCATTAGCTTCTTGTTGTTGAGTGTGCGACCAATTTTCACATCTCTGGTCGCACACCATCAGTCCTGAAGCGAGGTATATCGCACACTTCCATATCAAAGCTCTTTGTATTGAATCAGCCGTGAGTGCGTTACACGATTACTGCGTACACCGCGGCATCCTTCGCAATGTTTGTGCACAGTAAATGTTTGCACGCACCACCTTCGGCTTGCTTTCCATCGTATGCAGCCTGTTTTCACGCTGCGCAGCATGCAGGTGTGCGCGTTGCCACAGTCATACTTTCAGCGACACCAGGCGAACATTCCCTGGCAAAACATTCACGAGAGCAACACCGTCACGTTCCAAGAAGACGGAGCCCATCATCGCGAGGCTGTCCTGAACTGCAAAGAGCAAGGGACACTTGAACCTGACGGGTTCGTCTCGTTTCCACATGGACTGGAGACAGGCAGACGCATCGAGCACAAGGAAGCTGCAGCTGCTGCAGGAATCCGCCTGCCAGAGGTCTTCTTCGCCAAACGCTCCGGCGAGTCACTCCTCGATGGAAAACAGCCCCCAATCGTGCTTGTCGTCCGGGCAGTCACTGCACGCACCGGCACGCCCATCGCATCAATCAAGCCTGCAGTCTCCAACTCCTTCTGCGTCGCCACCAGGCGTGTCAAGGGCGCAATGAAGGTCGACATCCCCAGCATGGACCAAGAGGTGCGGCACAAGTCACACTCCTGCCTCTGCCGACAGCCATCGGCCAATCGGCCACCCGCATCACCTGCAATGTCTCCAGCAACGAACGCTCTTTCGGACGCCCGACACACCGCACACATGCGTTTTCTGTCCTGTGCTGCTACGGACGCTTTGTGTCGCCTGCCGCCTGTCCGGCATGCTCCTCTGCGCACATCAAGCCTGCACCCGTCACACCCCCCCCCAGGTGCAGCATGCCGCAACCACCCGCGCCACTACCGGGGCAACACGCACACGCACATGCGCACGCGTGCACACGTACACCACACGCACACACACACACACACACACACACACACACACACACACACACACACACACACACACACACACACACACACACACAGCGGCGCCGCCGTGGCGGGCACACTCTGCCCACTTGCTGAGTCGTGAGGTAGTGCGTCGGATGTGCTGCTGACGTGACAACCGTGCTCCCGCCAAAAATTGAACCCCTCATCTCTGGATTTTGGGCTGAGCATTCCCGAACACAGCAACTTTGATGGACACTTTTGAGAGCAATTGTCAAATAAGACGGTCCGTTAATTTGCAAGCATAGCGCAAAGCAGCACCCGGTAACACAGAGGGCCGGCTGCAGGTGCGTGTGCTCGTACACATCGGCGACGCCTGCATCCGCAAGCTGAACGACGTCCGCCTCCACGCGGCCTCCTACCCGGAGATCGAGCTGCCCCCGAGCATCCCCGGCGCCGGCGTGCGCACCGTCGAGCACATGGTCGCGCTCATGCGCGCCAACCAGGACAACCAGACCGCCGAGAAGAAGCTTTTCCAGGGCATCCTCAACATGAACGAGGTGCGCCCGCTGTGGCCGTACCCGCCCGCCGCTTGCCCTGTGCCAAGACAGCAGAGGTCAGGCCTGTCTGCTGCCGGCCACATGCATGCATGCGACGTTCGCGCTCAGGCCCGACAAAACTCTGCCCTCCGCCTTGACTGTGCTGCATATCACCCGGCCGGGACGCCGGTGTACCGGCACGAGTCCCGCTATCTGCTGGTCCAGGTCCAGGCTTCTCTGCCCAGGCCTCTTCCTTCTTTGTGCTGTGGCCGATGCCCGTTTTGGGTCGGGCGTGATGCCCGATTGGGGATTTTTTCTTCCCCCCCCCCCCCCGCAGCAGTTTCAGGCTTCTGAACGACCGACTCACATGGCAGCTTCAGCAGATAGCCACAGCAGATAGCCACACTTTCACAAACACCGTGTCGAAGCGCCGCCTGTTGTCTAGAAGGTCGTGCCGTGCGGCAGCTGCATGTCTGGTGGTGCTGCTGCGCCAGGCCTCGTGCTGCCCTGCACCTGCCGCCTGCTGTGCACGACGCGCTTACCCCGCCTGTGCACAACCTGCCTCTGCCAGCACCAGAAGCTCGCCATCATGATTCTCACGCCACGTGAATGCTCGAGCGCAGCACTCACACCACTGTCTCCGTGTTCCTGGCTGGCTGCGCACTCGCAGACTGCACGCCCCGTCGACCCGGCTCTCACACCGCCTTGTCTACATCCGCGACAAGAGTCATTCCGCCGGAGCGGACACATCGGATGTATCTGCATCATCGCTCGGCCTGCAGCACACGTGCGTCGTGCCTGCAGGAGAAGTGGAAGGAGCTGCGCAAGCAGCTGGCAAAGGCGGTGCGCCCCGACTCGCAGCTGCGCGTCTTCTACTGCGGCACCTACCCAGCCGCGCCGCTGCCCAACCTCCTCGACGGCGCCGTGGACATGGGGCTGGTCTTCACCTGCACCCGCGGCACCGTCGACCTCTATGAAGGTGGCATCTGCGGTGCGGGCCTGCCCTCCCCTGCCCCCTCTGGAGCTGCTGTCGTGCCGGGCAGCATCACCTGCCACACAGCACACGCCACGCAACTCCTCTACTGCGGGCTTTTGTGATGCTGCGCGTTGTCTGGTGTCCACCGGCCGCTCGACTGCGCCAGTTGAGTGGCTGTCGTTGCGGGCAATGCCATGTGTGTGGCAGCTTCCTGCAGGGGACAAGCCCTGGCATCTGGGATGCTGCCGCAAACCGCTCCGCTCTGGTGTCACGCTGCGTGCTGTGTGCAGGGGTAGTTATGCGGTCGCCGTACCGCAACATCGAGGTCGTCGTGCCCCGCGACCACCTCACACAGGAGCCACAGCTCGTGCCGCTGCTGTTCATGCATGCGAAGAGCGCGTGGAATGAGGGCGGCCACCCGGGGTGGGGCTTGTACAAGTACAACGACATCACGTCGACGCAGATGCCGGCGGCCAACGCGCAGCAGTACGGCGTCAACTCGCAGCAGGTGCCGTGCTTTACGCCGACAGAGTATGCTGGGGACGTCATGCGTGCTGCGGTCGGCGGCGCCGTGTCAACGGCGGCGGCCGCGGCGCCGCAGGGGGTCTCGGTGATGAGCCCGGGGCACGCGCACGCTGCGGTCGGCAGCGCCGGGGACGTCGTCATGGCGGACGGCAAGCGGTCGTCGTCGCCGGGGAGTGGCGGCCGGCGCAGCCCGGCGGTGGAGGCGCAGCGGCGGGCGCAGCTTCAATGCATCTTCCGGCAGGGGGCGTGTCGGGAGGCCGCCGCGGACGCGGCGGCGCCGCCGACGGCCGCACCGACGCTGTCCAGCCTCGGGCTCTCTGCCGACATGCCTTGGTCGCAGCTGTCTCTGCCGCTCGACTTCCCGGTGCCGGGCGCGAACTGGATGGACACAAAAGCGATTGCCGCGCAGACGCCGGCACCGGGGGGTGCCAGCGTGGGCAGTGCGGCGGCGGGCATGTTTGCCGGGGTGGGGGGCTCTGTGCCGCCGCTGTTTGGCGGCACCGCGGCCGGTGGGGGGGCCGGGCGGGGGGCGGGCGGTGACACCGGCCTCGTCCGGCTGCGCAGCTCGCTGGGCAGCGCGGCCCTGGACGCCGCGCGGCCCGACAAGCAGCGGCTGCGCGCTGGGGATCTCGAGGACGGCGTGGAAGTGCGGTGTGCACTCCCCCGCTCCCCCCGTCCATCCTGACACACTCCGCTGTCCCCCATGTAATTTAGTGAGTGGCAGTCGTGTACATGGCGTGTTTTAGAGGAGGTCCGGGAGCATGAACGATGCACGAGCGCGGGCTAGACAACCCCCCTCACCCCCCCCCCCCCCCCCCCTGCCTCCCGTGCTGCGTCACTGAGAGTCGCCCATGACGTGACGGTCGCACTCCCGGCATGCAGGCTGGAGGATGACGAGGCGGCGCGAAGCCTGCGGGAGCTGCACGAGCACGGCGTGAGCAGCACGGCGGCCAACCCGGTCAGCCTGTCGAAGCTCTTCTTCTCCGGCGCGCTCTCCACGGAGCTCAACCACAACCTGCACCCCGGCATGCTCAGCAACCTGCTCAACAGCAGCGTGCAGTTTCCCTCGATGAGCGGCGAGCTGCCGTCGGGGCTCACCGGCTCGGGCGCACCAGACCCCCGCACCACTGGAGCGTTGTCGCCAGGCGGCAGCCCGGGCGTGGCCGCGATGGAGGTCGACGCGTCCTGACGCGAGGCGTGCGCGAGTGCTCTCGAGCTGCGGGCCGTGGCGCTGTGCGGTCAGGCACAGCGACCGGGTCCGCCCCATGGCCCCAGCCTCGCAGCTCGCCCTCGGAAGCATATCACGTTCCGGACGAGTGAGGCAGTTGCCTGAGCGGCTTCTGCGAGGGCCGCGTGCCGAGGGCGCCTGGCGCGATGCAGTGGCCGCTGCAATGTGGAGCAACATGAGATGTCCGGCATGTGCGAGACGCTGTGGGATGGAGTGTGGATGCGGGCTGTGTGCATGCATGTTTGTATGTGTGTGACGGCGTGCATGCCGCCGTCTTTGATGTATGATGGATGGGTTGTGCTGCGCTGTGCTGCGCGTGGCCCAGTGTGTAACACAGGAATGCCCGACAGTGTAGCACCCAGTTGGATGTGCAGGGGGCATGCGTGGAAGGGCTCGCACAGACGGCCGCAAGCGCTGGCAGCGGTTTGGGTGTGGGAATGTGTCTGGGCTAGATCCCCTGCCCGATCTGGCAGGGGCATTTGTGAACAATGTTCCTGGTAGTGGTGCAGGCCCCTGTGCGGCTGTTGAGTTTCGCCTGGTGTTTCTTTGTGTGAATGATGTGGGGAGGCGCGGCCTTTGGGGCATGTGCTGTAGCGTCGTCTTGCCGCATGACGCTGTTTTGACCTGTGTGCTGATGTTGAAGGGTCTGGCTGAGGCAGGCACACGGTACAGGCTTTGATGATTTCTGGCGATGCCGTGAATGTTTAGGCACCCCTGGTATTCTGTAGGGGAATGCACAGAGGCAGTAACGAAATCAGGATTTGCAAGCATACGAAGCAGAACTGGTCGCATGGTATCTTGCACTGACTTGCTGTCATCATGTGAACCAAGACAGTGAGGTGGTGGTGGCCATTGTTCAAACCCCCCCGGAGCAAAGCCCTTAGCGGCAGTAATTGTGATATTCCAGAGAGACAATGCATCGGAATGTCGCACATTTAATACACGACATTGCACACTGTGTTTCCGCACCACGTCTCTAACCGAGGACAGACAGTTGCAAATGTGCAATTCTGTCGCGAAGCTTGAGGGAAAGGTATGGTGTTTCGCAGGCTAACAGGGGAAGGTGCAAGAGGAATCGTCACTACTGTGCTCGTGTAAAATCCACAGCGGGTATGGACTGGTGCAAGAAAGACTGGATTTGCACACACAAGGCTTACCACAAGTTGACTGATAGTGTGCTCACATGTAACCTGCATAACTCCATTTGCTCTGCCTCCGGTGAACGAGGTCATGATCCCGGGTGATCTGGAGTGTTCGGTCGGTGTGCAGTACTGGTACCGCCTCCGCGTATCAAACAGTCCTGCTGGACGAGTTAGAACAAGAAGTATCCGAGTCTGGCGTCAGAGGCCTCGTGACGAGCGTTCATGGTTCTGATTAGCCTTCATCGACGTGGGTGAAGCCATGTGCCGATCTGACTGCGAGCATCGCGCGAAGGATGCATGTGCGTGGAGATGAAAGCTTGTATGGGCGGCGATAGCTTGGGCACGTGCTACTCATGTGGGAGGAAGTGCCTTCGTCAATCAACGCATTTCCCGAGGAGTGGACTCGACCTCACTAGCCACGAACGTGTACTGACCTCGTTGACTGGCACACACAGCAGGACGTCCGTTGACGATAGCTCGAGAATGTGTACTATGCTGCACTGTAACATGACCCCGAACGTGAGCTCGTCTGCATGCTGCAGCGACCGGCCGACTGGTTTTGACGCGTCTGGGCAGTCGACTGAATCGCACCTGTGCCACTTCTGGCCGTAAGCCATTTTCGTGTGTGCACATCACCGTGGTGCACAGCAAAAACATGATCACCAGCTAGACAAAAGAGGTGTACATCGTAGCAGTAGCTGCGCGTTTAACGGGCGAAGCGCAGCGATGTTGCACATAAACTTTTTTGCAGCAGCGAGTTTACTAGAACGTCTGTAGCGTACGATAATGGCACAAATCGCGGTCTGCGATAGTCTCAAACAATCTTGTTTGTAATAAGCTTTCTTTTCACTCATGCTGAGCCATCTAGATATGGGCTGGTGTACAGGAGACGATGTTGTTGCCATCGGCCTCACGAGCTGTGTTGTGGACACCTTGACCGGCACTTTCCTGCTTGTCTTGACTGGCATAGGCCTCCTCGTATATCTTATTCTGCTCAAGATGTCAACTCCGCGGCAGCTGGTGGTGAAGGAAGAAGAGAGAGTGCGGACAAGCATTGTGTTTGCTGCCGTTGGGTGCCTGTTGCTCACGCACCTCGTCTCGCTAACGCTGGACATCCTCATGGCACCAGACGTCCCAGATGAAGATAATATTTTACACATACATCCTGCACGGCTATTCTGCGGCGGCGCCTTCATGATCACATATGTGGCAGTTCTGCTGCTCCTGGTGCTTGGACACAGCAACGGCTTGCCCGTGCCCAACACAACCGTCTGCGTGGTGGCACTTGGCATCGTCTACGTCACACAGACGATGTACATGACAGCTGATGTTGAGAAACAGACCAGCACGGATGCGTCGGTTGTGATTGGATGCGTACAGTGCCTTGTGGTGGTGATCATTGCGCTGTTTGAGTACGTCTGGTATGTCCTCCTATTCCTCGCCCTGCTCATCCTTACTCAGCAGATTGCAATGCATTCTATTATTTCAATCCCTCACGCACAAACATGCCAAGGCAGCACAGCATTGGCAGACACGCTGGGTCAAGAATTCCACCACAGCTCTATTGCAGCAAGAGAGGAACGTGTTCAAGCACCTGCTGGTGTCATCCTGACTTGGTGGGATTGCACAAGTGACGCCCAAAACAAGGCTACACAGCAATGTTGCATGCCACCCCCAGTGTCAAGTGAAAAGTGTGAATCGCATGACTTGCCCACACACCCAAACTCAGAGCACACTCTCAGTGTGGCATAAACATGAACCATGATCATGCTCCAGGAGGATGCGAGCGAGCAACCACACGGAAGTTCATGAACCCCTTCTGCCCAATGGCCGACAGGCAGCCTCAGCCGGCCCGGCCCGCAGGACCAAGCCCGAGAGGGCTTGGTATGCAGCCCTGGGCGATTGCTTGGTGTACGTGTGGCCAAAGCGGGCCCTGCTGCAGCTGGCAGCCTGCACATGCATCCTGCTGCTCATCTTGATCCGCCTGCTCAACCTCGCTGTGCCCATCTTCTATGGCCGCACGGTCGATGTGCTGTCCAAGGTTGCGGACGAGGCCAGACATGGCACCCTGCCACACCACACGGGCCAAGTGTTTGCCCATGCGATGTGGCCTTGGGTGATCCTGTACCTCCTCGGCCGCTTTCTCCAAGGTGGAGGTGCGACCCGGGTTACCAGCTTTTGTCTGCATACCCATGGACCACTCGCAGTGGATGGGGTCCAGCATAGCGCATGTCTGCAGGCTCACTGCCACACTGCCACAGTGTGTGTGTTGGCGGGTGAGGTTTGTGCTGATGTGTGGGTTGACCGCGCTGCTTGTGTTTGGTTTGTTTGTTTTAATTTGATCCCCGCTTTGTTCCCTCAACGTTGCCAGGGCCTTGATCTGTCACTCTGTAGCACAATGTGTGTGCAGGTGGAGTGGGTGGCGTTGGGCTCATATCAACGCTGCGCTCGTACCTGTGGATCCCCATCAGCCAAGACGCGGAACGCCGCATATCGGTCGAGTTCTTTGAGCACCTCCTCTACCTCGACCTCACCTTCCACCTCAAGCGCAAGACTGGTGTGCTGCCACCTGCCTCTGCCGTGCGTGCATGAGAGCCATGCGCGCTGCCACATTGCACAGAACCTGCCTCTGCCGTTGCCATCCGCCCTGCGCTCCCACCGGAATGTGCCTGTCATGGCCCGATGCCCAGCCTGCAGCACCTCCCCATCATCAAATGTGGCAAACCTGTCCATGCCAAGGCTACCACAGAGCACATACCTGCATGTCTGCCCACCTCACCCACTAAGCTCCGCCGGGGTCATGTCGCAGCCAGCGTCATCTGGAACGCCACGGAAGCTGTGTGCTGTGCCTGTAGCCCCGCCCGAGCAGCGGGTGCCTGACCACAACGCCGGCAGCGCCCTTGTGTCGAACAGGGGGAACACAAGCGCTTGTGGCAGTGTCTTCACCCTCACCGCCTGCACACAACAAAACAAACACATTCTGCCCGGCCGCTGCAGGGGAGCTGATCCGTGTGCTCGACCGCGGCACGAGCAGCATGCGAGTGCTGCTGGAGAGCATGCTCTTCAGCATCGGCCCTGCCATGTTTGACGTCGTGGCGGCCGCGACGCTGCTCTACTCCAAGCAGGCCTGGATCGCGGCCATCGTGCTCGTGTCGGTGCTGTTTTATGTGCCCGTGACCATCATCATCACTGAGTATCGAGGCGAGATGCGGCGCGAGATGAACACGCTCGACAACAAGGTCGGCAGCAAGGTGCGCCTCCTGCCTCCAAAGCTCGCCCCCACATCCCCAGCCTCTCACACGCCCGCCATGTGAGGTAGTGCGTGGTTGTGCTACTGGCATGAGTAGCGCATATCGAAACTCTGCAAACACGCACGCCCGCCATGCATGCCTTGCGCAACCCTGGACTGGCTAGCTAGGAACCATGGCTCCTCCTCCAGCTGTGCCTCTGGCACCTCAGTAACTGTGCACCTCTCACTGTGCAGCTGTCCCGGCCCGCATTATTCAGGCCCCGTATATTCACCTCCACAGTTAACAAAGCGCAGTCTATTGTACGGTGCCAGCAGTGCTGGTTGAGTGGCGCAGATGCGTCAATGTGCATGCGGGCGTGTGCTGCGTGCTGGCTACCACAGCATGCCGCATGTCTCACTGTCTGCTGAACACAAGTACTGGCCTCGCCAGTGCTGCACACTGAAAAACACACTGCCATCTGCGCGAGTGCTCATGGCTGCGTGCCACGGACAGGCCATGCGGCCACCGCCTCGGCACGCACTGCCATTTGCACAGAGCTAGCCTCCCGTCGACCCATATACCGCACAAGAGGCAACCAGACCGCCTGTCAGTGGTCTTGCTGACCGTGACCGCCGGTGCAGGTGACAGACGCTCTGCTCAACTTTGAGACGGTCAAGTACTTCACGAACGAGGACCTCGAGGTGCAGAGCTACGGCAGCGCCATCACCGCCTACCAGCGCTCCGAGCGCGCGCTCCTCGTCTCCCTCAACGTCCTCAACGTCGTCCAGGCGCTCATCATGTTTGCCGGCATCTCCACCGGCATGACCGTCTGCGTGCACGAGGTCGTGCGGGGTAACCTGTCCGTCGGTGACTCTGTCCTCTTCCTCACCCTCATGTCCCAGGTCCGTGCCCCCCTGTGGCCCTCTTCCTGCCCTACACTGCATGCTTGCACCCCAGCTGGGGCCCTGTGGTGATTTGGGATCTGTCTCCAAAGTGGCCAATGCCACCATTCGCGCCCTGCAGCCAATCTGCTGTGCAGCCATGTCCCGAAAGCGTGTGGACGGCTGCATGCATTTCAGCGGTCGCTGGGTGTGACCGTGGCTGTGCTGCTGGTGGGTGTTGGTGCTCGGTGCGGCTGGGTGGAGTGCGTGGCATTGGTGTGGGTGTAGTGGTGGTGGTGTGTGTTGGTGTGCGGTTGTGGCAGTGCATTCTGGTTCGTGGATTTTGCGTATTCCTGCTTGCCAGCGGCCGCCTGCTGGGAATCGGCTGCTTGCTGTTGCCCCGCTGTTGGCCCTGCACCGATCTCCGTGTAACACCTGAGCACTCCAAAGGGATGCAGATCTACGCTCCGCTCAACTTCTTCGGCTCGTACTACCGCCAGATACAGCGCAACATGATCGACATGGAGAACATGTTTGAGCTGCTTGCGGAGAGCGGCGCGGTGGAGGACTCCCGCGACGCCGTCCGCTTCGAGCTCAAGCGCGGCGACATCGAGTTCTGGAACGTGTCCTTCAGCTACAAGCCCGACCGCACCATCCTCCGCAGAGTCTCCTTCTGTGTGCGTACCCCCTGCTAGCCCCCGTGTGTATGGGTTTGGGAGTTGCAATGGCTTCAAGTGCACTGCCTTCACGCTAGCTGTGAAGATGCATGCTGCTTCAGGGGCAAAAAAAATCGGGCATCAAGCCCAACCCAAACGGGCATCGGCCACAGCACCCCTGCGCACAGGGGCGGAAGATCTCTGCAACTCCTCAAGCCTTGTTCTGAGTGGCATCATTCATGCCTGTAGCAGTTGCCCCATGAGCCGACAGTGTATATCGTGCTGCCTGTTGCTGGTGGCTGGGCGCCTGATGCGCTGTTTGCTTGAGCTCTGTTCTGCAGCACCTGCTGTGGCTGCATTGGAGGCATGCAACCAGGTGATTCACACCTTGCGTCGATCACGCATCAGATCACGCATCGCATGCATGCGAGAACGGTGACACTCAAAGCAGCATACCCACTCACACGCGTGGTGAGGAACGGTCCACGAGGAACCACGTGGAACGATACGTGGTTCATCGCAAAGGCATCTCGCGGCCTGCACAGCACAGCCGACCGTCTCTTGTGCATCACCCACACCTGGTGCTTTGTTGCACCTCGTCACGACCCAATGCGTTTGCACCCACATCATGCCACAACCATGCCAGTGCCACTCCCACAGGCGACCCACAAATCCACAATCCTACCTCTGCACCTCTCACCAGCAGCTACCTACCAGCTACCTACCTCTGCACCTCTCACCAGCACAGCGCGCTGTGCAGGTGCCTGGCGGTGGCAGCGTCGCGTTTGTCGGCGCCACGGGCAGCGGCAAGTCGACGGTGCTGCGGCTGCTCTTCCGCTTCTACGACCCCACCACCGGCGCGGTGTACATCGACGGCCAGGACCTGCGCGCCGTGACGCAGGCCTCCTTCCGCGAGCACATCGCTGTCGTGCCGCAGGACACCGTGCTCTTCAATGACTCCATCTTCTACAACATCGCCTACGGCTGCCCCTCTGCCGGCGAGGAGGTGCGCGCACACAAAGCCCCCGGTCGCCCACAGGCTTCTGCCGATATCACTCTGCTGCCCAGCATCTCTGTCGCTGCTGACTCAGACCTCTGGCGACATCACTCTGCTGCCCAGCCTTGCTGCCGCTGCTGATTTGAGTTGATGCCATACGCTCAGTTTGTGCAAAACAGCCCCTTGCATCATGTGCCCTGGTCTACCCTTGCGCAACTGTGACGTTCAGGCCGTTTTGCCTTGACGGCCCTTGGCTTTCACTCAAAATCACAAATTCTGATTCGGCAGCAGCATCGGACCCGGGACATGCTTCTAGCTCGGGTGTAGAAGCATGCCCTGGCCAAGTGCCCGTCACATACACCTGCCTAGCATGCAAATGCACAGCATCCGAGCACGAGCGCATTCACGCAGGAGGTGCACGCGGCCGCCCGCGCGGCGTCCCTCCACGACAGCATCATGTCGCGCTTCCCGGAGCAGTACGACACCGTCGTCGGGGAGCGCGGCCTGCGCCTCAGCGGCGGCGAGAAGCAGCGCGTCGCCTTTGCACGCGCCATCCTCAAGAACCCGGCCATCCTCATCCTCGACGAGGCGACCTCGGCCCTCGACAGTCTCACCGAGCGCGACATCCACGCCTGCCTGGCCGGCATGAAGGCCACGCGCACAATGGTCTCCGTCGCGCACCGGCTGTCGAGCGTGATGGAGGCCGACGAGATCGTGGTGATGGACGACGGCGCGGTGTGCGAGCGGGGGTCGCACGGGGACCTGGTCGCGGCCGGGGGCCTGTACGCGACAATGTGGTCGCGGCAGCTCGCGTCGCCGTCGGTGGACGACCTCGCGGGTGCCCGCAGCGGCGCCGCGTCGCCAGTGCCGCCAGCGTCCCCCGTACAGCAGCCGTCCCCGTAGGTGGGCACCGTGTGCGAGATCTGCAGGCCCGCCGCAGCGGTGCGAATGCTGGCGGGTTTTGCTGCTGCTGCTGCTGCTGCCACAGCCGCAATGGCAGGCGAACACGGCTGCAGTCCGGTGGCACTGCAGACTGGCCAGCCTGCCGGAGCAGTTTGGCGGCGTGTCATTGACACTGGTACCGGTTGCCGGTGATGTGCTGACAGTTGCCATTGCTATCGCTGCTCATTGGCAGGCGCTTGCTTCACATTCACGGCCTCTCTTCAGCCTCAGCAGTGCAGCTGGTGGAACGACCCGTCTCTGCAACGGCTTTGTCTGCAGCTGCTGGTGCGGGCTCGGTCGGACCCCGGCCGATGTCAGTATTCCTGCGTGGTGGCTGGACCAGCATACGGACGCGGCCAGGCTCCGAGGGGTGGCATCTGCCCTGACCGACTCTGCGTTGGCTCAGCTGTGCAAGTGCTGTGGAAAACAACAGTCGATCAGCCGGATAGCACTGCAGCTGGACTCTCGCACCATTCGGTGTGCAATCGACTTGTGATCACATGCATGTGCGAGTGAGAGGCTGCACTGCCGTGGTGATGCGGCCTCACTGATGCCATGTGGCATTGAGCACAGGCCACTGCTTGGTGGAGGTCTGTTGTGGAAGGCGGAACTGTGCAAGGGGGAAGTGCACAAAGCCACGAGTGCTGCTGGCGCCTGGTCATTTGCCAGGACTTAGCAGGCGGCAGAGGATGGTACCTCTTGTGGTCCGCAAGGCTGCGGTCAGGTCAGGGTGTTGTGCAGATAGATAGATTGGCGTGACCATGGCGCATGTGTTTGCAGGACGCATGTTGTTAGCACGTCTCAGAATTTCAGACTTTTCAGGCCTTCATTTGGGCAGGATTACATGGTTTTCGATGTGTTGCCAGTGTGCGCTGAGCAAGCCTGTTTTGCGTTGACGAGTTGACAACCTATTTGACAGATGGGAGGTAGCGGAAGGAGCGTGATAAGTGAGAGCGGCATTGGTGAGTGCACTAATGTTTTGGGTATGCTGTGCTGTTTGCATGGTCAAGGCTATTGTGGTCGCATGTCAGCTGCATGTGCCATCGAGAGCATGCCTACTTGGTGTGGTGCACTCATTGCCACACTGCAACGCCTGGCAATGATTGGCGAGCAGTGTCACATAAGGCCCAGGACACAGCCCTGACCTCAGACTGCATACCACGGTGCAACGCATATATTGCCAGCTGTGGGATTGCCTCGACCGGTACCAACTTGATTTACATGGAGTCCCAAACTTCGCACCAATTCGTAGTGATTCCAAGCGTTGGCCAAGCTACAAGGACACAGCCAGCAACGATGTGATATTGAGCTGTTCATACAGTTGGCTAGGTCTGACACCCTCAGCGGCATCACGCAGTATGCTAAGTGTACCAGCTAAGTATACCAGTATGCACGGTACTGGTATCACTTTTGGGATGTGTGCCAATGAAGGCTCTATGCACCGGACATCGCGGAGGACATCGTTACAATGGAAAGACGTTACACTCTCAAATCACCTTTGTGTGGTGTAAACACACAGAAGATGCACAGGATGTGCTTTTGCTGTGAATTGGCACATCCATGAGTATGTCGATCCATGGCTCAATAGAAAAATCAGTCAATAATTGCAGAATGTGTGTAAATTGCGGATCCCATCCAGGGATCTCAGCTATGCAACCGCCCGGAATCTGGCTGCAGCAAGGCTGCTGCTGGTCTTGGTCTTGTAAGAGATGACACCAAGGATGCACTCATCGCTGATCACAAAATTAGCAAGCTACAGGATTTCCATGGTCTGCTCTTGTGCAGTAGCTGCGAGTCTTCTTCTTTTTTCCGCCTCCCGGATGACCCGCCGGCTGGGCTTGAGCTCTGCCTCGGTAATCATGGCGCCCCGAATTGCAGGATTCGCTGCATGGCCATGATTAGACCTAATGTGCTCGATAATCGCACGCTTCTCCCAGATGTACTGCTGGGCGTCTTCAACTGGCTCGTCCAGATCAAATATAGACTTTTGAGACAGGACACAGCGAAAGTTTCGAAACTCTCCCCCTCCTTCAATCTGAAGGTCATCATCTTCCAGATCTTCTGGAATGTGTTCGTTGATTTCTTGACACCATTTCCGCCAGGTTGCTGTCTTTTGCGGCACACCTTTTAGAGGATGGGTTTCATAAGCTGTTAGCATATCGTCGTCCAGTGTGTCTGACAACTTCATGTCCGCACGGGTTTGTAGATCTGCCTCCATATAGCTATCGAATTTCTGAAGGAGAACACTGTACCTTTACACCTGCTTGACGATCTGCGCAACCCACTGGCCAGGCCCATGGCCAGAAGCTCCGTGGCAGAACACATCGCCCAGACTCATGATGCACACCTCCTTGACAAGCTCTGCCGCTGCATCGCACTGAGTTTGAATCTCACACAGCCTTATAACTTGCTCTTTGAAGAAATCTTCCGTCCCGGGTCGATCTAAGTCCGCCATGTCTCTCACTCGAGCTGCAGTTTCCACGACCTGCATGATCGTGTCGGCCGAGAACGTGTGAAACGTTTTCTCAGAGACCTGCTTCATTGCCATATGCTCACGACCGTTGCGGATCGCCATCTTCAACTTTGAACTCTGTTCAGCTGGTGCCACAAGACAGCCTATCTGCAAGCGTCATACCATAGAAAATTTCCATTTCATGCACACACACTCACTTATTTAGCGTTTGCCGGTGTTTGTTGCGCGCTGAGCGACCGGAGCTGCCGGTGCACCGCGGTGTTAAAACTCTGTTGCATCCCGTTACGTCGCGGCTGGCACAATCATGGTGCTGCGAACGAGGGCATCACAGCCCTACGCGTGGCTGCGGCAGGGAAGAGGCGACAAGCAGACCATGCGTAATTTGCTCTAACGTTAATATGGACGGGGCTGGTTCGCTTGTCTCGTGGAACACAGGCGTGGGCGTTGACTTGTTACGTTGACATCTATTACAGGCGGGGGCAAAGAGCTATGCCTGCTCTAGAGAACGTTCCATGCTCGTTGATGCATGATCGAAAACACTCCCACCTTCGTTCGGTGCGCAAACTAATCCTTCCTTGAAGCAGACGCATCGGGCGCGTCTGTGTTCTCGCTGCAGACGCGGTGTAACATACATATGTCGCGTTTTCGGCGGCCCTGGGCCCCTGATACAAGCTGTTTAAAAATATAGGCAGGTTTCAAGGGAGCCTTGAGCTACCGCGCTGGTTACGGAGTGCCCGGTTATACTGGGTACTGCCCTGGTCCCGACAATATCCCTCTCAACATCAAAGGTGGTACACAGAGGACTGGTACGCTCCGCTTCTTCATGATGACAAAAATGGCAGCAGTGGAATGATAGATGGCCAGCTGTACAGCTGTAGCATAGCGTTATAGGAGTGCCAGGTCATCGTCGCTGTCTCACGTCTCCGTCGTTGATTGGAGGCCAAGGCTTGGACATCAGATCTGTCAGGCATGTGTTGACGGGTACTGCATGGTGTTACCCATGCTCTTCTGCTGCCTGCGCAATGCACACAGAATGCCCAGTGACCTCCCGATTGCAACAAGCTATGCAGAGCACAGTGTGGCCGCAAGCCTGATCGGTCCTGACCTGTTCATCTAGATCTCGCATATATGTCTGTGTTGATTTGCCACATCATGGCAGCAGCTCATGCACCGTTCTGCATGCCATCATGCCAGCGTCCATGTGTCCGCAGGAAAATTGTGCGACTCGGAAACTGCTGCCAGGCTCCGTGATGCCACAAATGACACCCACACTGCGTCTCAGTACGCCTCCACGTTCAAAGCCTGCCCGAACTCGTATGCACCGCCCACCAAAACCGGTGGAGGATACTGGCTCTTTGACCGTGGCATCCCGTGTGACAAGCCCTTCACCGCCCGCTCCGCCTACGCCAGCGAGATCTGTGCCGCCGCTGACAACACGTCCGCACAGCTCTCCCGCACCAGCGGCCTGTCTGCACTGACAGCCGCCTCCGAGCAGGCCCGCAGCGGCCGCGCAGGCGCCACCTGCTCCGCCAGCGCCCTCCCTACCCCCGCCTCAGTTCCCAGCACGTCTTCCGGAGCGCTCCTCGGCTACACAACCACATACGGCGCGCTCGCCGCACAGACGCCGCTGACCGGCGGCGGCGCAGCCGCCGGCGCGCCGCGCACGCAGCGCGAGCCTCCAGAGTGGCGGCCGCTGCGCGCGCCGCGCGCTATGGCGCCGCGGCAGGCCGCGCGGTCGCGGTACGTGCGTGACTACGGCGCAGCAGGGGGCGACCCGATGGAGCACATGGCGGCTGCGGCACCAGAGATGACGATGCAGGCGACGACGCGGGACCTGGCAGACGGCACACAACGCAACACGTGGCACCTGCCGGGGTACACCGGCTTCCAGTGCGCTGCGAAGCAGAACCCGGATGCAATGCAGCAGAGCATGGGCGCGACGCCAAAAGCGAGCAACACGGTGCGCCTTGCACTGCTTGTGCTCTTTGCTTGACTGGAAATGCCAAACACCAATTACAGCCTGACCATGGTGCACAACGCAGGAAACTCAGTGCATGCGTGCGTGCATGGCTATCGACAACCCCCCTTCTGTCTCCTGGCTCTCAACAGTACGAGGGCATATAGCAGAAGCAGTATCACTGACACGAGCGCCAGTGTTTTGTGCGCCGGCGTTTTGTACGCGATAGTCTCTCCCTGTACACTTGTTGTATATCACCACTCACTGTCACTGACATCTCGCCTGCATGTAATAATGGTGTGGCTTCGGCGGATGCGCCATGTCGTGGCAGTATGTCTGCTGGTGCTGTGTACATTCTGCCATGCTGCATGGATCTGCCCTCATCTTGCAGCTGGCCCGGGCTCTGAGGGTGCCTGTCACGGCTTGTCTGGGACAGGGGGCGTGGTGCAGGCTGGCACGCTGCTGTACACCCTGCAGCAGTACTCTCGCAGCCGCCTGCCAGGCAACACGACGTTCAAGCCCGTCGCGCCGCGCAACACCACCGCCGTGCAGCCTGCAGCCGGCCCCACCTCTGCAAGCACCTACGGCTTCACCAACTCGGTGCGCGCTGCGGTCGGCATGCCGGCAGCGGCCGGCGGCCGCCACTGCCTGGACAGCGGCGCAGGCACGCTGGGCTTCTTCAGCGCGGGCACCGGCGACGCGGTGTCTGACAACGGCCGCAGCGACGCGCAGCGCTACTTTGAGATCGTGCGGCCGCTGGAGGGCCTCGCGAAGCACGGCCATGCCCCAAAGACCAACGCTGCCGGCGGCCGCTTCCCGCCTGGCTCGCTGGGCATCTAGCCTGCCCGCGCTGGCGATGGTGGGGCGGCCTGGCGGCACGCAGACGATACATGAGTTGTTGGTGGTGGTGCGGAGCAACGGCGTCCTGGGCTGTTCCGGTTCTGGGCAACATTGCCCTGTCAGACTGGCAGATGCTGTGTGCTGTGTGCATTGCGGGCATCACGTGCAGCACTGGGATCAGCACTGGAGCCGAGGCGCATACATGCGGGCCCTAGTGAGGAGTCGCGTGTGGATTGTGTGGTGGTGGAAGCATGGAGGGACAGGCTTGGCGGTTTGGGGTTGGGACTGATGATGGTGGGACAAAGTGGATTGCTGGAACGAAGGCGAGGCGCTGGGGCAGATTTGTCTGTGTGCAAGGATCTAGAAGCGTTGGCTAAAACATCGTGGACCTGCAACTGGGGGGGGGCGGGGGGCAGGGGTGAGGACATCCTGAGAGTGTGGACGTATGTATTGAGATATGTGAGACAGTGGAGCAGAAAGGGCTACTGCAATACAAAAAGCAACAAGAGATCGGGATAACACCACATCAAGAAGGTATTAGCGACGCGGCATGGAAAAAGGTTGCCATTGGTTTGAAGTGGTGGCTGGCATGCATCGGGGTCGTGCGCACATACTTGAATGTGGTAGGCTTGTGGATATACATGGAGCATGTATGGCAAGATGAGCGTTGTGGAGCCTGTAGTGGTGGCAGACATTGTGACTTGCATGTGGGGGATTTGATGAGAAGGAAGTGCCCTTATGCGGAGTGGCTACTCATTGCATCTTCGCTCTCGCCCCTGCCCCTGTGACCACTGCTCCTGAAGGAAAGAACAATCGGGCGTCATGCCACACGTGGACGGGCATCGGCCATGGCGACCCTGCGAGCAGGGGCGGGGAATTGATTGAGAGACTGTGACAGTCGTGCACACCACGTTCCGCATGATGAGAGAGCCGCAAAGGCCCGGGTTAATGCGCATCGCCCATTGTGGCGCTTGCGCCCGTTGTGGGGCGCACAAACCCCAAATAAAAACACAGCTGGCATCACGCCACACCAAAATGAGCATCGGCCATGCCACCCCTGTGGACAGTGGCGGAAGCAATCTCTCCCGCCACTAACTCCATCGCCAAGCGACGAGTCAGATACATGACCGATGGTTGCCGATTGCTCAGACATAGCATGCCCCGACTAACCCGCGCAGTTGATATTTTGCATGCAGCATCCGCAAGGGCACATGTATCCGATGGCTGTCTGTGATCAAGCTTCGTGGGAATGCGGGATGCTACCGGT
>UNSF01000013.1:252618-280118 GCA_900538255.1 Ulva mutabilis | reverse complement strand
GGCTTGACTTTTAGTGGCTCCAATGGGGGAAGTGAGGTGTTGGAAGCATTGACAGATGCTGACTTCGCCAATGGTGCATGCTTGAAGAGTGTGTCAGGAGTGATAATCCGGATGCATGGGAACTATGTGTTCTGGCGTTCGAAGAGGCAGACCATGGTGGCTGGTGACACGACTGAGGCAGAGCTGATTGCGATGAGCTCAGCAGCCAATGAGGTGATGTGGGCTAAGCAGTTGTGCACTGATCTTGGTTTGTCGGCTGTGAAGCCAACTCTGTGGGGTGACAACAAGAGTGCCAACTTGCTAGCGTTCAACCCCATCTCTAGTGACCGCTCCAAGCACATCAGGTTCAGGACCTGAGAGTCCGTGAGTTCGTAGAACTCGATGAATTGACTATCAGCTGGGTTAGCACGGTAGACATGCTACCTGATATTTTTACAAAGGTGTTGGCGGGACCAGAACTGGCAAATTTGAGAGATAGACTACAACTTGCGGTAGTACAAGCCTAGTCTAAGGGGAGTGTCGTGATCTAGCCATGCACAGGACTACGGAGACCATGCATGGAGTGGATGCACGGTGCCTGTTCCGGAGTGGCTATGGGAGCCATGCACCGAGGCTCACCATATGCACGAGCAATGCATGCAGTTTGCGTGCCAGCAGACATAGATTTTGATCGTATCCGTATGAGACGTTGATTGACCGCTTATATTGGCTCTACAGATCGTAGTGTAAATACTTTTCTCCTGCTAAGACTCACGTGCTATCCATACACAGAGAGAGAGCGAGCTGTTACAGTAGAGTCTGTATACCAGCACAGGTATGTGACAACACAAACCCCTGCGCACAGCTACGGCTGCTCAGGATCTCACACTGCCCTTAGGGCTTCGGTCCACTGGTTCAAGACATGAAATCCCGACATGGGGAAATCGGGGTTGCCCCATCCCAGCTAGCGAGAGATGCACGCCTTGAAGCGCTCTCAGCAATACACGGAGGATGGACACAACAGCTGGCATCGAGCGCAACAGCAGGAAAGCAGACGGCCAAGTATCCCCCCGGAAAGCAGACAACGGCAACAAGCAGCAACTGTCTCGGGTGTAAAGCCACAACGAACCAACACGGCCGACACAACCACACCCACGCATCCACACACATGCGCACTCCCGCACCCCACCACCATGGCACCCACGCCACAGCCGCACACAACGACCACCAGGCACACTGCGTACTACTGCCCACCCCAGCGCACCCGGTCACCACCGACCCCCAACAACAGCACCCCCACTACAACCGGCCCCACTCGAGCGCTCCATCACGGGCCCCCCGCCCATGAGAGCTCGGGGGCTCACGCCCCACACAGTGTGTACGTGCGCATAGTCTGTCTCCTTCAAACTGTTCGGGGGCTCACGCCCCCCACAGCGTGTCTGCTTGTCTGCTTCACGTACGTGCGATGTCAGTGTGTACGTGCGCATACCGTCCGTGCTGGTTGTACATTAAAAAAATGCACAATGATAAAGCTGGGATTCATCATACGTCATGCATTTAATTACTGTAAGTCAGTTTAATCGTACATCATGGCTGACCCACACGGCGAGCGTTTGCACGCCATCGCATATCAAAGTATGACGGCTTATTCTTGCCAACAATGTTCGTAATGGAAAGTTTGATAGCGCGTGATGCTGAGGAAGCCGACCTTGTTGCACATCCACAGCTCTTTGCGACCGACAGCTCCTACAAAGGGGTGCTGGATGGCTTAAATGACGCCTGTAAAAAGGACAATTTCACCCTCATGAACATGGCCACCGGGGAACAGTTCAAAGGTAGGTATAGCCTGCAGGATTGCGTGTTGGAGACGTTCGAATTCTCGCCACATCCATGGTTGTCGACCGTGCTTCACGATATGCTAAATGTGAACACAGATGTACTCGACGCACACACCACGTGTCATGACCAAATTCAACGCCTTGGGGAATGCCCCGGTTGGGATTACAAGGATGCACGCGGCACCATCAAGACAGCTTTCTTCGACGCGATAGAAGCAATTTTTATGATGCGTTACGCGGGTGTCAAGAGCAGTTTGGTGCGGTGCTGTTTGACAGTGATAGATCTAGGACTGAGCAGTGCCGAGGCAACAGACCAGGCAACAAGCAAGCAAACAGACCAGCCACCGCAAACACCAAGGCGATTCTCCGCACGAGCAAATGCCAGAACGAACTAGCGCCAGCGCGAAAGCAGAGACTCGAGCATTGCACCACGCAGTACCACGCAGCCCACGCGCACACCGAACACAGTCAGCATGCGTCGGGCCCACCGGCCCGCACTAGCAGTCTGCACGGGCGCGCCGGCGCGCGCTACGGCCATCTCCGAGGCCGACAGGCTTGTGTGTACTGTGTGTTCACTCTGAGCCCTACATGCAGCTGGCCACTCGCAGCTGTGCGGAGGTCCAAGCTGGAATCGCCATCTTCAAAAAGGTTGTCGCACGTTCGAAGGTATTTCTGATCCTAATTCTAAGTCCTGGCAGCCGTTGCCGTGGCACAAGCACATTCCTTCCAAATGGGCACTGAGCCTACCGAGTTAACATTAGCCGGCCCTTTGCCAGCCCTTATGGTATGGGCATCTCATGCAGCCCTTATCACTTCATTACATTTGCATTATGCACTATGTGGCCCTTACGGGTAAAGAAGGGAAGGGCCTTACGCGGTAATGGATGCACCGTGCAGCCATCAGATGCAATGGCGGTGAGGGTCAGAAAAGGGTTTGGTAAGGGTACAGGGGCATTACCGTAAGGCTGTGGTAAGTACGTAAGGGTGCAGTGAGGGTCGTGCGGAAATACCGTAAGGGCGCTTTGGTGGCTTTGTGAGGTAGATAGCTGAGGTGCCGCTAAGATTCAGGTGCAGCGTCACCACAAGGCTTTGGTAAGTATGTAAGGGTGCTGTGAGGGGACTGTGGAGCATTGCTGAGGGCTTCGTGACTTGTGTAGCTATAGTGCACGTGTGTGTAGTGTGTATAACTATAGCTAGGTGGTGAAGGTGCATGCAGGTACATCTCAGGTTTAAATATAGGTAACTCAGTTGACGTTTGTATCTTAATGGTGCTGTCAGGCACGTTAAAACGTTATAACAGTGGGCGAGGGCATGATCATGCATCATATGAGCGTCCACGTGTAGACACCTGCACGTGATGTATGTGGCTGGCGGGCCGGGCGGTGGTGCCTGGCCACGATGTCCCGTCGGACGTGCTATAGGCGGCCGCTGGCCACCTTGCTGGACCGGGTGCCGCGGTTACAGCAGCAGGCCGGCCCCGCGTCTGGTCGTGCTGGCCCGCCCTGCCTTCCCGCGAGCCACCGTGCACGTCGGGGGAGTGTTGCGGCGCCGCCAGTGCCCTTCGCGTCCCGCCCTGAGGCCCCTGTCGGGCGGCCGGAGGGGGAGGGCTGGTACGCCTTGCGCTGTGGGGGGCGTGCGGCCCCCGGCTCTCATGTGCGGGGGGCCCGTGATGGATTGCTCCAGTGGGGCTGGATGGAGTGGGGGTGCTACTGTTGGGGTCCCGGTGGTGGCTGGTTTTGCTGGGGTGGGCAGTAGTGCGGTTGTGGTTGTTGCTGTGTGCGGTTGTGGCGCGGGTGCCGTAGTGGAGGGGTGCGGGAGCGCGCATGCGTGTGCGTGCGTGGGTGTGATTGTGTCGGCTGTGTCGGTTCGTTGTGGCTTTTCGCCTGGGACAGTGATTGCTTTTTGCTGGTGTCTGCTTTCGGGAGTTCTGGCCGTCTACTTTCCTTCTGTTGCCCTCGGTGCCGGGCTATTGCGTTCGTCTCCGTGTAACACGTAATGCATGCACAGGCTGCACTTGGGTCGCTCGAGCGCGCTCTACTGCGTGCATTCGAGCGCAACTCCACTGACACTCGACAACATGCACAGCCTATAGCAGCTATGTATCCACACAAAGGGTCAACGTATGTACATATACTGCTGCTTTGCCTTGTTGATTATCCTCGTAGGTGCTTCACAGAGTCCGCCGTATATACGCCGTATATACGCGTGTTGCACAACGTGCACTTTACGGAGTAACGCAGTTGACGTCGGCCGACGCCAGAGCTTTCGTTGAACTCGCAATTCTATTTATATCCGAGATGCATCCGTAATAGGCTATCTAGCAGCATGCTAGATTTTCTTGGAGGCTATTGATCGGATCTGTTCAGCTTGAGATGCGAGGACGTTGAAACTGCGTGCAACTGCACATGTCTTTGTACAGCTGGTGCGAGCCATGCATCCCGCCAATCAATGATCGACTCAATGTATTCATGCGTTCAGCAACGATATTGTCTGTCGGAAACAGTGCACCATGCCTGCGTCGTTGCCGGTTCAGATGGTCAACCCGACTCGTAGTCGCACGTTGCAACACGAAGGTCACATTGTCAACGCTGCAGGTCCAACACGCTTACACTTTGTAAGCATAAACATGCGGCTGTCTGATCTCATCGCTGATTGCGATGCTGTGTGCAGGTTCAACCGCGACGCTCCACAAACGCTATTGCCTAGACGGCCACGCAGATTCAGCCAGCGGCTAGCATTTCACATAATCACGGTCAATATCTATTCATCAGTGAATGCCGACGCTGATGATCGCTTGCAGCGAAATGGCACCACAGCATTTAGTGCTCGGTCTGATCAGCAGACGTCACCAATGTTAACACACCGCCTGAGGGACACGTTGCACATACAGCACCGCATATACAACACAGTCATTGAATTCAGAATACGGCATCCGGGCTTGGCTTTTCTCTAGATAAGCCCACGTGCCATTGCTCGTGGGTGCTGCTGTGGGGCCCCGGGTGTCTTCGTGGCATGCCCATCAGTGCATCCAGGTCTTCACAACATTGGGTGCACTGATGGCATGATGCAAGTACATCCACATCAGCTCCCAGGAACAACATACTGCTGAATGGTCACTACGTGCACCTCTGCACAAAGGGCCTGTAAGGGGCACCCCAGCCTCCACACCCCCTCACACATCTCATGCAATCCTAGCCTACACTTCAAGCTTCGCCCTGCACCCCCCCCCCCGCCCCCTCCCCCCCCCCCCCCGCACCCGATCCCTCTTTCTTTTCTCCCTCCCTCTTTTCTCCTCGCAGCGCACGTCCGCCGTTTCTCCTCTGCGCCCCTCCCCGGACACCGCTCGGGCTGCCGGGCTGGCGGAGACTACGGCTCCTGGGACCGGTGCCTCGCGGCCTTGGACAAGGCCGTAGCGCGCGCTGTCGCGCCCGTGCAGACTGCTAGTGTCGCGTCGACGACCGCTTGTGGGCCCGGCAAGTGCTGGCTATGTGTTTGGTGTGCGCGTGGCCTGCGTGGTAATGCGTGGTGTGTGCGTGTCTGCTTTCGCGATGGCGTTTGTTTGTTCTGGCATTTGCTCGCGCGGCGCGTGGCCTTAGTGCTTGCGGCGGCCGGTCTGTCTGTTTGCTTGTTGCCTGGTCTGTTGCCCCGGCGCTGCTGAGTCCTAGATCTATCACTGTGTAACACTTCAAGCTTCCCATAGGCCCATCAAATGCTCCTTAAGAGTGCATAGCTTACCTCCTCATGCACCCATTAGCCACCCATTACGCACCCCAAAGACCCTTCATTTGCGCCTTAAGTGAGCACAGATACATCCTCATGCACCCACCAGCCAGCCATTACGCATATCCCTCATTGACACATTGGTGTTAGCCATTTTCGAGTTGGGTTACCCACACCTTATATGCCGTGTTTGGCCGTGTGGGCACGGGTGCGTTCGCCTTCCTGAATAAGATCGCTGACTTTGCTGCGGCTTCGGGGGCCGTGTCCAGGCGAGCGTTCTTGCAGAATGCCATGTGCGAACTCTCCACCACTCTGTGCCGTGGTGTGACGCGCCAGGTCCTCGCTGCGGCTCCGCTGCGAATGCGGCTGGCGGGCAGGGCGGTGGTGCCTGGCCACGATGTCCCGTCGGACGAGCTATAGGCGGCCGCTGGCCGCCTTGCTGGACCGGGTGCCGCGGCTGCAGCAGCGCAGGCCTGCCCCGCGTCTGGTCGTGCTGGCCCGCCCTGCCTTCCCGCGAGCCACCGTGGGGGGAGTGATGCGGTGCCGCCAGTGCCCTTCGCGCCCCGCCCTGAGGCCCCCGTCGGGCGGCCGGAGGGGGAGGGCTGGTACGCCTTGCACTGTGGGGGGCGTGCGCCCCCGGGCTCTCATGTGCGGGGGGCCCGTGATGGAATGCTCCAGTGGGGCAGGATGGAGTGGGGGTGCTGCTGTTGGGGTTCGGTGGTGGCTGATTTTGCTGGGGTGGGCAGTAGTGCGGTGGTGATTGTTGCTGCGTGCGGTTGTGGCGCGAGTGCCGTGGTGGAGGGGTGCGGGAGTGCGCGTGCGTGTGGGTGCGTGGGTGAGGTGTCGGCTGTGTCGGTTCGTTGTGGCTTTTTCGCCTGGGAGAGTGATTGCTTTTTGCTGGTGTCTACTTTCGGGGGTTTTGGCCGTCTACTTTCGTTCTGCTGCCCTCGCTGCTGGGCTATTGCGTTCATCTCCGTGTAACACACCTTATATGCACATCACATTATGGTCCCACAGTGGCTGTGGTGCATCACTGGGCCATCACCCAACCATTACCTGACCATTACGGATGACACGATGACCAGGTAATGGGCCCCTAATGCCTAGCAAAGGGATGGCTAATGTGAACTCGGTAGCCTTAGTGGGGGCGACACCTTCCTCAAACTCTACCAAGTGCCAGCCACACTGTTCGTTGATGACGACCTTCTCCGAGGAATTATGGCTGTGAACAGTGGTTTTGATCCACGACCGGGACAACAGCGCAACGCGATGCATGTGCACCGCGCGTCACCACGTGCTCCACAACCGCGACGTCATGTGAACAAACCGATTATTTATCCACGCCGATGCAAATGGCGTCGAAAGGCGATTCCCCGTCGGTAGATGCTGTTGAAATGTGAACACACAGCAGCTTTCCGCGACACGAATGGTGAAGCAGGCGCTTGTTGAGACATTCACCACAGCTCAAAATTAGATTTAAGAGGCTGAGGCGGCGATAAAGGCTCTGTGGGCCATGATAGATGCAGAATAGTTCATGTATAGTGCTGGGCTGGTGCAGTTGGGCAAGCGGAGCACATTTGGATTTGGGCTTTGGGGACGGGTTCCACAAGTTGCAGACAATGAGTTGAGACAGTCTGGGGACCAGGCGTGACATGTTTTGACACTCATCTTATCATACGTGCTGAAGTGTGGCAAAATGGAGGGTCAGGGCACCATAAAACTCTCCAGATTGCCATTGAATTGGCATAACACACTTGCACATGCTCACGACAGCCGCTTTTGCTGGGACTTGTGGGGACTGGCAGAGCCGGCTGCTCACCATGACACATGACATGCTCTGTGCAAACAGGCTGATCTTGTCCCGATTTTGGATGTCTAGCACCATGAAATCTGCTGCTGTACATGTCAACACATGTGCAGTTGTATCCGCACCGCTGTGTTTGCATCTGCATCACTTCAGCCTGCTTCGGGCCTCCGTGTACCCCTCCGTTGTACAACATGTATGCGCATGCCCCCATTTGCATGGAGTCCCGACAACAAACTGTGTTACACGGAGATGAACGCAATAGCCCGGCAGCGAGGGCAACAGAAGGGAAGTAGACGGCCAAAAACCCCGAAAGTAGACACCAGCAAAAAGCAATCACTCTCCCAGGCGAAACAGCCACAACGAACCGACACAGCCGACACAACCACACCCACGCACCCACACGCATGCGCACTCCCGCACCCCTCCACTACGGCACCCGCGCCACAACCGCACACAGCAACAACCACCGCACTGCTGCCCACCCCAGCAAAACCAGCCACCACCGATCCCCCAACAGCAGCACCCCCACTCCATCCTGCCCCACTGGAGCATTCCATCACGGGCCCCCGCACATGAGAGCCCGGGGGCGCACGCCCCCCACAGTGCAAGGCGTACCAGCCCTCCCCCTCCGGCCGCCCGGCACGGGCCTCAGGGCGGGGCGCGAAGGGCACTGGCGGCGCCGCATCACTCCCCCCACGGTGGTTCGCGGGAAGGCAGGGCGGGCCAGCACGACCAGACGCGGGGCCGGCCTGCGCTGCTGCAGCCGCGGCACCCGGTCCATCAAGGCGGCCAGCGGCCGCCTGTAGCACGTCCGACGGGACATCGTGGCCAGGCACCACCGCACGGAGCGCCAGCCGCATACGCAGCGGAGCCGCAGCGAGGACCTGGCGCGTCACACCACGGCACAGAGTGGTGGAGAGTTCGCACATGGCATTCTGCAAGAACGCTCGCCTGGACACGGCCCCCGAAGACGCAGCAAAGTGAACGATCTTATTCAGGGAAGCGAACGCACCCGTGCCCACACGGCCAAACGTCTCATGCGACAGGGACACATAGCGACATGCGCCTGTGCCGGAGCGGCCGTACTTGTCTCGCTTCCGGTCGTCCATCAGCTGGGCGGCAGCGCCTGGCGTGTTTGCCGCGGCGACGACCCGGGAGGGGGCCACCGGACAGGTCACGCACACATCGGCCACAATGGTGTCGCAGGGCAACATCACAAGCAGATCACCCCGTTCCGGGTCGCGCTGCGAGCGGGGGGTTAGCGGCCGGGCGCAAGCCGCGGCCGCGCGGCCCCGACGACCCTCAGGCAGGCGTCGCGGCGGACTAGTGGCCACCGGGCCCACCTGTGGCAGGTGCTCACACCGCACCGTGCACTGGCCGGCCGGGGCGGACGCCTTCACGGCCACGGCGGCGGCGGCGGCAGCTGCCGCGCTGAGCTCTCGCGCGCAACTGCAACCGACGGCCGCCTCGCCGGGGATGTCTACGTCCATGGCGCCTGCCGTGTCGGCCGCGGCAGCCTTGACCTCGGACGAGGCAACAACGGCTGAGATGGCAGCAGCGACGAGTGCAGCCGCGGCGGCTGGTCCCTCTGAGGTGCCGTCCGCCGTGGGGGCGTCGCCGAGCGGGGCAGCGTTGTCCGCCGGTCCGGAGGGGCGCAAGGGGGCAGGCGGGGAATGCGCCAGCGTCTGGGTGCCATATGGGGTGGAAGGCACGGCCGAGGCGCTGGGGGCCGGGGTGGGCGGAGTGAGCGCACCAGCGGCAGCACAGCTGGCAGGCTCACAGGAGGGGCCGGGCGGCTGTGCGGGCGGCCGTGCGCCCGGCACATCCGGGTACTGCGGGCGGCTCTTGATGTTGGGCTCAAGAGACGTGGAGATGCCCGCCCGCATGATGAAGCGGCGCCATGCCTGCGTGATCGCATCATGGCGGGCGACCACCGTGCGCCACACCGCATTGCACACCAGGGCATGCGAACCATCAGCAGGCGATGCCCGGCCGCACACGCAGTCGCCGTCCGCCTCTGGGCCGGTGAACCGTGACTCACCTAGGCGCAAGCGCACATTCACGCGGAACTCTGTGGCAGTCAGCTCAGTCGCACCGGGCCTGGCTTTCAGGAAAGCTGAGGCCATCGAGCCTGCGCAACTATGCAGGCGCGCCTTGCTGGTCAGGCTCTGTTCGCGTGTTGCTGACGACGGGCTGCGCGTCCCTCGGTCCAGCGCTGCAAGCAGCGCAGCCGCCCGGGCGTCAGAGTCGGCCCGGCCGACTGCATTCTGCAGCCGTGACATGCGGATGGCAGACCCCCCGCCGCTCAGGCCCGCCCATTCCGCGGGCTCGGCGGGGCACTCAGACAGCCCCGGGACAACAAACTGTGTAATCAAATATGTGTATGCTGTTCCACACATGCCTTGCTTGGTGCTTGTTGCTGTTGTCTGCTTTCGGGGGTTTTGGCCGTCTACTTTCCTGTTGTTGCCCTCGCTGCCGGGCTATTGCGTTCATCTCCGTGTAACCACGCTGAGAGCCGTCAGCGCGCGTTCATGCATCATGGCACGCGAATCGATCCGCGCGCAAGCGCGCCGACGAAAAGTGGACATTACCAGGGATACATACATGGCAGGCATTCAGGTGACATACACACAGTTCCTGCTTGTTGCTGTCTGCCTTCGGGGGGTGTTGGCCGTCTGCTTTCCTGCTGTTGCCCTCGCTGTCGGGCTCTTGCTTTCATCTCCGTGTAACAACACACAACGCCTGTGTTTTGGCATGTCATCATGCATACAAGCCACGTACAGACCAACCCACGTGATGTATCCAGCAGCATCCAGTGTTACACGGAGATGAACGCAATAGCCCGGCAGCGAGGGCAACGGAAGGAAAGTAGACGGCCAAAACCCCCGAAAGTAGACACCAGCATCCAGTGTCACACGGAGATAAGTTAGTTATTTGTGCCCCCCTGAGGCGCCACTTGGGCTACGTGCCCAATACAGACCTGAGGTTGGGTACGCTGGGTCGGTACCGGTTTCGCTGCATACGAATGATAAAAAAAAGCTTATTTAGGCTTCTGATGAGACACAAAGGTGACACTTGATCAGATAGGTCGTACATGACATCCGCGGATGTCGTGCGTGCCCGTGACACCATGCATTGGACTTGCAAAGGTGCGTGGTTGGTTGATGGCAGGGCTCCTGCAACAATCCACGGCTGAGATACAGCACCGTAGAGCGGCTCAATAAGTATTATACCTATTATTAGGCATGATTGGAAGCATCGATTGCCGGATTGAGCCCCGTCCGTGCTTTATCCGTTGACATGCTCTTCTGTAGTCAAGTCAAGCGTCCAGCCCAGTAGCAACCCATGTAGCAAGGAAACTGGAGACTTTGCCGCCAGATAGCATATAATTACATTCTGCGTGCTGTATTTCCATCCATGTGCGCGGAATGGGGGTTGCAGGGGAGCCTTGTCGCCTGGACACTCGCTCGATACGGCAGCCAGCAGGGCTTGTCGGCGAAGCGCTGGTCGTCGCCTCCATCTCAGTACGCTCGAGTAACATAACTATAACGTTGAATGCCATCTCGCGCGTTTGTGTGCCTGTCGTGTTTCTATAAGCTACTCTGTCGGGGTCTCGCCTTCATCACCTCACAGATTGCATATGTGCCGCACCGAGTGTTACGAGCTTCATTTCGCGGCGCTCCGACCTCTGTAGCACCTTAATGTGGATATAATTGATACACATGGCAACTGCTTGTGCATCTTGCGCGAAAGCCTCGCAGGCATGTCAAGCTCTGCTTGCGTGGTGTGCGCGGTTTCGGGCCTGCGTTGTTTCGTTTGCATGACAGTTGGTTCACTTCAATTAACATATCATGTATTAGAGTAATGCGGCCGCTGTATCGCTCTAAAGTATCCATTCTGATACAAACAACGCAATGCCTCGAGTACCGAACCAGCGGTACCGACGTAGACGCAGTACCGGTGATGTACGGACTGGATAGGTAGGTACTTGAGTGATACCTACTCCAAAGTTGGTACTTGCGGTCGTTACTGCCCTGGCACCAGGTCGGTACCGCTCTCTAGGTCGGTACCCCGCACACAACATCGCAATAAAGAGCTATTTTAATACTTACATCTCCCTAGCAGCCTCGGTCATCCTTCATACACAGTCAACAATCACACACCACTACAAAACTGACATGAGCACAAGTCTAGCAATCTCCCAGTAACATCAACCTCTCACCTCTGAGTGCCAAGTCCACGAGGTGGCTCGGAAATTGCTTGGATGCGCTGTTGCTGAACACCTGCATAGACAGAACTTGGTTGAAACTTGGATGAAACGTCGTTGCTAGGGTGACCGAGCACCGAAGCACGAACTGAGATACACAAACCACAGGCACATGCTACAGCTGTCAGCCATGCAGCATGTACAGATGTCGAGCACACCTGTGGTTCATACTGCGGAGCTGATAGAGCTGATAGCTCAACGTGTTGCTGTCTGGTTATCCGCTCATGGCATGTGGCACACTTGAAACCAAAGACCTGCAAAGCATTGCCTTGCCATAAGTGTGGGTGTTTCAACACCAAGACAGAAACTAAAACAAGGGCATACATAAAGCCGCTCATCATCAGGAAATTGGAACACATCACACCTGTCTTGGCAGCTGTTGTCTAAGGGACTGTAGAGCTGCTGATGTGGCTAATGTTGAGCTGGCCAGCTGCCGGCAGATGATGTTGACTGCAGCCAAAATACAAGTCACACACGCTTCTGAGAAATACATAGACAGTGAAGAAACTTAAGCAACAGCATGCTGTGGCTACCTCGCTGCAGTGCTATCAGATCACACAGGCAGAAAGAGGCATCACATAGCAATCAGTGGGTGAATGCAGCAAGTTCAGGGGCTCAGTAGCTTACCTGCGCCTCAACTGCTCAAGAATGCACTCAATACAACATCCCCAGATGACACTAGTTGCCTGCACACGAGATGTGGGATCAGGCTGCTGCACACGCCATACCAGCATCGAAACACACACTACTGCTCATCAGCTTGCCGCAACCCCTGCATTAGAGCAAGCAGAGCAATGCACTCGCCTGAGACCTGCTACTTCTGCTCAAACGAGGCTGTTTGGGCCAGCAGCTCACGAGAGAATGGTGCAATTGCGAAGCTCATTAACACAACACAACATCAGCTCACGATGTGATACAGCAGACAACTCACCTGAGATAGAGTAATGTACCGCCACTTGTGCTGGAGCGGGTGCGGTTGTTCTAAATCCGCATGTGCAGACTTGCTCGAACGTTTGCCTCAGCTTGGACAGCGCTGAACAAGGCCATTACTCTGCATAAGTATGAGTTGAATGTGTTCGATTGTGAGCCACAAAGCTCAATTGGGGTATTCTACTTCAATAGAGCTGGATGCTCATGCAGCTGCAAGCACAACACACACAGTGGGAACACACAGTTGCCAATCGGATCCACAATAGAACGCACTTTGCTCGCCTCCGCATTAATCCAGTGCAGCTTTGGTCATGGGCTGCCAACTCTGTGGATTAAACATGGAGCTCGTACAGCCAACCGCCGTGAGTACCTGTAGATCGTTGCAAGCTTCACACGACATAGTTTGCTTCACATGAGATAAAAAGCGTATCTTTACATCATGTTCATAGGCTAGTAGCGCTGCGCCTGACCTTATCCGTGTCGCACACAGGGCAGTCGCGTCGGAAGTTGCCCGTGGTCGTCTTGCGTACAGCCGTGCCAGATTCTGGGACGAAGGCCGGACACAACTCATCACTGATAGTCAGATATTTACATATTTAATCTATACGCTGACGCCTGGTTGCTCCGCTATGCAATTCGGTTGCGACGTGGACATCAAGTGGACTGGTACTGCAACTGAGAACTGGCACACGAACACGCGCGGAGTTAGCAAGCCATTCACTTAGATACTGCTTTTGTAGCGTCGGTAACATGGCACTTCTTAAGAAATAACGCGATCGTCAGGTTTTAACCTGTGCAGGTTAGCACATGCTGCAACCGTCGCATTGTTAGCTATTCGATCCGTGTCTACGGGTGTTACACGGAGATGAACGCAATAGCCCGGCAGCGAGGGCAACAGAAGGAAAGTAGACGGCCAAACCCCCCAAAGGTAGACACCAGCAAAAAGGAATCACTGTCCCAGGTGAAAAGCCACAACGAACCGACACAGCCGACGCAACCACACCCACGCACCCACACGCATGCGCACTCCCGCACCCCTCCACCACGGCACCCGCGCCACAACCGCACACAGCAACCACCACCACCGCACTACTGCCCACCCCAGCAAAATCAGCCACCACCGACCCCCCAACAGCAGCACCCCCACTCCGTCCGGCCCCACTGGAGCATTCCATCACGGGCCCCCCGCACATGAGAGCCCGGGGCTCAGCCCCCCACAGTGCAAGGCGCACCAGCCCTCCCCCTCCGGCCGCCCGGCAGGGCCCTGAGGGCGGGGCGCGAAGGGCACTGGCGGCGCCGCATCACTCCCCCCAACGGCGGCTCGCGGGAAGGCAGGGCGGGCCAGCACGACAAGACGCGGGGCCGGCCTGCGCCGCTGCAACCGCGGCACCTGGTCCAGCAAGGCGGCCAGCGGCCGCCTATAGCACGTCCGATGGGACAGCGTGGCCAGGCACCGCCGCATACGCAGCTGAGCCGCAGCGAGGACCTGGCGCGTCACCACGGCACAGAGTTGTGGAGAGTTCGCACATGGCAGTCTGCAAGAACGCTTGCCTGGACACGGCCCCCGAAGCCGCAGCAAAGCCAGCGATCTTATTTAGGAAGGCGAACGCACCCGTGCCCACACGGCCAAACGTGTCATGCGACAGGGTCACAAAGCGACACGCGCCAGTGCCGGAGCGGCCGTACTTGTCTCGCTTCCGGTCGTCTATCAGCTGGGCGGCAGCGCCTGGCGTGTTTGCCGCGGCGACGACCCTGGAGGGGGCCACCGGACAGGTCACGCACACATCGGCCACAACGGTGTCGCCGGGCAACATCACAAGCAGATCACCCCGTTCCGGGTCGCGCTGCGAGCGGGGGGGTAGCGGCCGGGCGCAAGCCGCGGCCGCGCGGCCCCGTCGACCCTCGGGCAGGCGTCGCGGCGGACTAGTGGCCACCGGGCCCACCTGTGGCAGGTGCTCACACCGCACCGCGCACTCGCCGGCCGGGGCGGCCGCCTTCACGGCCACTGCGGCGGCGGCGGCAGCTGCCGCGCCGAGCTCTCGCGCGCCCTTGTAACCGACAGCCGCCTCGCCGGGGACGTCTACGTCCATGGCGCCTGCCGTGTCGGCCGCGGCAGCCTTGACCTCGGACGAGGCAACAACGGCTGAGATGGCAGCAGCGACGAGTGCAGCCGCGGCGGCTGGTCCCTCTGAGGTGCCGTCCGCCGTGGCGGCGTCGCCGAGCGGGGCAGCGTTGTCCGCCGGTCCGGAGGGGCGCAAGGGGGCAGGCGGGGAATGTGCCAGCGTCAGGGTGCCACATGGGGTGGAAGGCACGGCCGAGGCGCTGGGGGCCGGGGTGGGTGGAGTGAGCGCACCAGCGGCAGCACAACTGGCAGGCTCACAGGAGGGGCCGGGCGGCTGTGCGGCCGGCCGCGCGCCCGGCACATCAGGGTACTGCGGGAGGCTCTTGATGTTGGGCTCAAGAGACGTGGACATGCCCGGCCGCATGATGAAGCGGCGCCATGCCTGCGTGATCGCATCATGGCGGGCGACCACCGCCACACAGCATTGCACACCAGGGCATGCGAACCATCAGCAGGCGATGCCCGGCCGCACACGCAGTTGCCGTCCGCCTCTAGGCCGGCGAACAATGACTCACCTAGGCGCAAGCGCACATTCATGCGGAACTCTGTGGCAGTCAGCTCAGTCGCACCGGGCCTGGCTTTCAGGAAAGCTGAGGCCATCGAGCCTGCGCAACTATGAAGGCGCGCCTTGCTGGTCAGACTCTGTTCGCGTGTTGCTGACGACGGGCTGCGCGTCCCTTGATCCAGCGCTGCAAGCAGCGCAGCCGCCCGGGCGTCAGAGTCGACCCGGCCGACTGCATTCTGCAGCCGTGACATGCGGATGGCAGACCCCCCGCCGCTCAGGCCCGCCCATTCCGTGGGCTCGGCGGGGCACTCAGACAGCCCCAGGATGCTTGGCCACTGCTGGCGCAACTCGTCGAGAGTGTGGCGCATGGCGACGCCCGCATCGCCGTGGAACGGCGGGCCCCGATCTGTCCCTTCTGCGAGGGCTGCATGGGCGAGTGCAGCGGACGACAGGCGAGCAGCGTCGGCGATGGGTTGGGTGTACCTGCGTAGGCCCATGCCGCCGTGGCGGTGGGGAAGCAGGGCTTGCAGGCACTGCGCGTCTGTTAGGCTGGTCACATCCAGAGTGTCGCCGAGGCCCTTCAGCAGCGCTGTCTCCACCTGGTGCAGCGGCTCCTCTAGAAACCGCCGCTGCGTGCTGCTCAGCAAATGGCATTCTCTATGCTGTAGGCAGTTGTGCATGACAAGCCATTTCACCTGAGGGGACAGTGGCAGTGCGGTCAGCTTCGCGATCTGCGCGCGAGTGGCTGCGCAGCGGCGGGAGACATGTGCTGTGACGAACTCATCGCTACCCAGCGGGGTGCCGCACACCGCGATGCCGTCCGGGGCGACGCGCGCACCGAGCAAGGCGGCGACATGCGCAGCTGTGTCCGTGTCCTTGCAGTAGACGCTAGTCTTCTGCGGCTGGCACGGGTGCCTACCCATGATCGGTGCTGCGCCGGCAGCGACATCTTGCGGCCTTCCTGCAGGTACGTGTCATCGTGGCATGCCGTGACCAGCGCTCCGCCGCTGACCTCGCTCGCTGCTCGCAGAGTCGGCTGGTACGTCAGGTTGAAGAGGAACGGCCCCATCGTGTCGCCCTGTCGCACGCCGGTCTCGCTCCACAGCACTTCATGTGCGCCGTCCGGGCGCCGCAGAAGCAGCGCCGATGCCTGTTGGTATGACATTCGCACAGATGGCAAGAGACCCGGGGCGTGCTGTGCAACGGCTGCCAGCATGGCGGTCCGATGGCACAGATTGAATGCATTGCGTAGGTCCACTTGGACAGTCACAACATCGGGGTCATGAAAGTCAGGATACAGCGCATGATTGGGGATCTCAGCACCCCCAGAGATGCCGACACCGGCCTGCAGCGGGGCAAACAGGCTGGCTGCATCCGGCAGCGTCGCCAGCGCGCAGATGCCCGCCAGGCGCATCAGCGACTCACCGAATGCGATTGGCCTGACGCCGCCTGCCGGCTTGGCGAGGGCGATCAGTCGACTAGCTTGGAGGAGAGCCGTGTGGGGGATGCTCCCCGACAGGAGGTCATTGACAAAATGGCGCAGCACGGCGCGGATGCGTGGGTCATGGAGTGCCACGGCGCGGATGTGCTCGTTTGTCCACCCACTGGGCCCTGCTGCCGTGCCCCGCGACAGGATCAGCACAATCTGATGGAATGGTTCCTCCCCGATCACTGCGGCGGGAGGTGGGAGGTCAGCGGTGTGCGGCAGAACGGGCGGGGGGGCAGACGGGTGCAGCTCCCGCAGCGCTGTAATAGTGGCCGCATCAGCGGCTGCCAGCGGGCTGCTGTCCAGGCAGCGGGCCGCGCGCCCGTCGTTGCCGTTGCGGCAGTGCCTATACATGCGCCCGGCCAGCTCATGGTCAGCCAGCAGCGCTGTCCGAGTGCGCTGGGGCTGCGCATCGGTGTCAGTATCAGCCGGCGCGGCAGCACGTCGGCGTTTATGGAGGTCACGGATGCGCGCCAGGACCCGCCGGCGCTGCCCGCTGCCGCCGCGGTTGTCCGCAAGCAGCTCGGTAGGGAGCATCAATAGCTCAGTGATGTGCTGCTGCTTGCTCGCATCATGCTCGCGCTTGACGGCATCTTGGATGGCCTCCAGGCAGTCGGCCGCGGCCGTGGCAAAGACATCAGTGACTGACCTGGGAGTTCTTGAGGCACCCTGACGTCGCGGTATGGCGTAGCCACGCCCGAAGAGGAAGCCTCCTCCACGGCTGGTGCGGTTGCCGCCGGCACCCCGGCGGAGTCTGTGCCGACGACCTGCATGACGCTGTCGGCGGGCGCGGAGCCGATGCGCAGGCCGGAGAGGCCTGACTCGGCCAGGCCTGATGGCGGCGTGGGCGGACTCGGCTGGGCGTTGAGGCTGGGCTGCGTGCCCTCAGGTGCGACCATGGCGTGGTTCCCTGCGTGAGCAGGGCTGACTAGCGTGGCAGGCGCAGGCAGACCGGTGGACTCGGTCGGTGTTGGCCACGCAGGCTGGCCGTTGCCGGCAGCGGTGTCATGCAGGACATCTGGTGCCGCAGTGGGGGTCGCGTCGGTCGGGTGTCATGCATGACAGCATCACATGGGGGCGGGGCAGGTGACGGCGGGACGTCACCTGGAGGTTAACGGCCGCCTGCCGACCCGCCGTTCCCGTGGTACTCGCCATTCACGGCCAGGAGGTGCTGCGCGAGGCGGCTGGCGGGCGGTAGGCTCTGTGGCCGGGCATTGCTTCCCCTCCCATCTGCAGCCGGTGCTGACGCAGGCCCCGAGGCGGCCTCGCGGGGTACCAGGCCGCAATGCGTGACCGACTGCGATCGGGGACGGGCTGTCGAGTGCGGAGTGACGGGCGCCGGTTGTGCCGGGGGCTGGGTGCGGCGGTGAGCAGGCTGTGCGGGGCCATGGCTGCACTGTGCTGTGGGGTGCCCTGCAGTGCTATTGCTGCGCCGTTGGGGGTTCGACGGGCACCGTTTCTCGTGTGCGCCCAGGCCGAGCCGCGAGTACACTTTCGCACAGAAGTGACACGTGGCTCCTTTCAGCTGGGCGAGGTCTGCTGTCGAGAACGTGTGAACAGCGTGCTGCCTGCGGCAGTGCTGCAGCAGCTGCTGCGGCGACCCGAACAGTGTGCCGCAGCATGGGCACGGCTTGCGCGGAATCACAGCGGACGATTTGCTGATTCGATGCTGAGTGGGCTGGACCGCCGTCCATCGCTTGCGCGGATCCATGGCCAGATCGCGCGAGCCAGAAAGTGGTCCTGTGCACCTGGTGCTGGCGCACCCACAGAAGGAGTAGGCTCAGGCGCTGGGGATCCTGTCGTCGAGACGGGTGTCTACGGGTGTAGTCGAAGCGAACCAGGACAGATACAACAATGCGCTACTCCATACATGTGCATCGCCTGAAACAGAAACGGCACCGAATACCACACATGTACACGCCTGCAGATCGATATATTGCCGTTAATGGCATTGAAAAGTCAGGCCTTTTTACAGGTTCCTCATCATGTACCCACCTGAGCTAGCTAGCATGTACCCACCTGCGCATGTACCATCCTGCTTGTGCTTGGGTATACCACCAGGCCAAGTTGGTATGGCACACCACGGTCTGTGCCAAAGCCCACGAAACTTCAGTTTTTCTTCAGCCATGTAGTAGCAGAGGCATCCCAACACATTGTAAAGCTTGTATCTGGGAGTGGATCCAAATTTCTGTCAATTCCAAGTGAGCTGACACACTACCAACCTGCACAATACCAACCCAAATCTGGTACCGACCTGCGTCGGTACTGGCCTCGTAATCCCAGCGCGCCGTATGCTAGCTCCAAATTCTCCAGCGCCCGCAGCTCACGTCTGCGCGGCGGGTCAGGCACTGCTGTTTTCATGACTGAGACTCTCTGTGCGCTTGCCAAGCGACCTCTGGGCCTGGCCGTTACTCGTGTAGCTGCGGCTGCGTGTTTCGTGGGATGAGATGCTGCATTGCAAGCATGCCTTGCATGCATGCTGCGCGCATTGCTCACGCCTGTGGGCCATGTGGACACGTCGATCCCGTCATCCGGACTCATGTTGTTTCTCAATCTAGTGATGGAAAAACGCAGGTTGAGACAGCTGCACCCTCGAGGACTAAATTAGGAGCCCTACACTCGTGATCGCCGTTGACTGCTGGACTGCACACCATCTGTCTGATGAGGCCATTGGCACTCGCCGAAGCTAGTCACGGTAGCCTGCGTCAGTTCTGTAACCAGCAGCATCCAGTGTATCTTCTACCTCATTGATAGTACACACGGAGATAAACGCAACAGTCCGGCAGCGAGGGCAACAGCAGGAAAGCAGACAACCAAAACCCCAGCATCAAGTGTATCTTCTACCTCATTGATAGGACACATGATTATTCTCTTCGGCCAGTCACGGTGAGCCAGTCACGGCGTTGAGGATACACAGGCATGTGCAAAGCTCCAGAGCATGTACACATACGCCATTGTAACTTGGCAATGCCAGTACCAATGCATGGCAGTCTGCATCCGATTGTGAAAATTGGGTGTGCAAGGTCTATCGGGCTGATTTTCTGGCTCCAAACACCTATGATGCACGCTGATAGCATTCCCAGGGACGTGCACTGACTGTGGGGCATGATATCAGACAGCACACCACAGTCACAACTGGAAGCAGGTGTGCCGTGGCGCCTGTCATGCTCATGGACCCAGGCGGTCTTTCATGATCAGGGCCCCCTGTCAATGTCCACTACATGGACAATCAGATGCTTTTTGCTGGTGTCTACTTTCGGGGGTTTTGGCCGTCTACTTTCCTTCCATTGCCCTCGCTGCCGGGCTATTGCGTTCATCTCCGTGTAACACATGGACAATCAGATGAGTGGTCCCTGCACCCCTCATAATATTACATACACCACCAGCAATGTGCCTGGCCACGATGTCCCGTCGGACGTGCTATAGGCGGCCGCTGGCCGCCTTGCTGGACCGGGTGCCGCGGCTGCAGCAGCGCAGGCCGGCCCCGCGTCTGGTCGTGTTGGCCCGCCGAACCTTCCCGCGAGCCACCGTGGGGGGAGTGATGCGGCGCCGCTAGTGCCCTTCGCGCCCCGCCCTGAGGCCCCTGTCGGGCGGCCGGAGGGGGAGGGCTGGTACGCCATGCACTGTGGGGGGCGTGCGCCCCCGGGCTCTCATGTGCGGGGGGCCCGTGATGGAATGCTCCAGTGGGGCAGGATGGAGTGGGGGTGCTGCTGTAGGGGGGTCGGTGGTGGCTGGTTTTGCTGGGGTGGGCAGTAGTGCGGTGGTGGTTGTTGCTGTGCGCGGTTGTGGCGCGGGTGCCGTAGTGGAGGGGTGCGGGAGTGCGCGTGCGTGTGGGTGCGTGGGTGTGGTTGTGTCGGCTGCACTATGAGAATGCTGCCAGCACTTTCGGGACGTCCTTTGCCCAGATTTCCAGAAGGACGCCTGGAGGATGGCACGACGACCAATTGGTGTCACCGGGAGGGCGGCCTGAAGCCGCCCTGGCACAGCGGGACGCCCTCATGCCAGTACCACGAGTTCGATGACTCATAGAGGTCGTCACTGGGATGACCTGAGTAGTGGGCAGGTGACGCGCATAAGCCGCGTCGAGTGACGTCACGTCGGCGGCGGTTCAAGCCGAAATGACGTAATCTAAGCCGTTCACCTTGCAGGACGTCCTGCGGACCTCCCATGCGCGCCAAGGGAGATGTCCTCTCCAGCACCCGCATGAGAGGTCCAGGAGTGGGAGGACTGCTGAGGGCGTCCAGGATGGAGTTGTGTGGGACACGTACACGATGGGATAGTAATATGCACATATGCGGAAGATCTTGCCTACGACATTGACACAGTATCGTCCACTGTGAGGCACGAGGGTTGTGGCCCATGGCTGGTCGATTGGGCCCAATCGACCATCGTGGCGTCCCGGGTGCTGTAGTCGATTGGGTACAATCGACCATAGTGGCGCCCGGGGTACTGCGGTCGATTGGGTTACAATCGACCATAGTGGCGCCCGGGGTACTGCAGTCGATTGGGTTACAATCGACCATCGTGGCGCCCGGGGTACTGCAGTCGATTGGGTTACAATCGACCATCGTGGCGCCCGGGGTACTGCAGTCGATTGGGCCCAATCGACCATCCACCTGTGCAGACGGTTCGACTGTCGAGAAACTGGAATCAGACAGGACAGGTGACTTGGACATCAGTGGCACGCGTATATACGAGTTGAGGTCACGAGCGTTCACATGGACTTCACTGTGCTCAAGTGCGCATAGTGGCCTGTGGTCCATGACTGGTCGATTGGGCACAATCGACCATAGTGGCGCCCGGGGTACTGCAGTCGATTGGGTCACAATCGACCATAGTGGCGTCCGGGGCACTGCAGTCGATTGGGCACAATCGACCATCCACCTGTGCAGACGGTTCAACTGTCGAGAAACTGGAATCAGACAGGACAGGTGACTTGGACATCAGTGGCACGCGTATATACGAGTTGAGGTCACGAGCGTTCACATGGACTTCACTGTGCTCAAGTGCGCATAGTGGCCTGTGGTCCATGACTGGTCGATTGGGCACAATCGACCATAGTGGCGTCCGGGGCACTGCAGTCGATTGGGCACAATCGACCATCCACCTATGCACCTCAGACTGTCAGACTGTCGAGCAAGTCGAATCAGACAGGACAGTGCATACACGCGTGACTACGTTAATTCACGGCTCGATCTGGTCGCCGAGACAGTGTGGGGCAGACAAGCCGAGCGATGGACTGTGGCCGCGTCCACAACGCAGCACGGCAGTCCCCGGCGCACGGCGGAAGGATCCCACATCGCACAACGGCTAGATGATGTTCATGAAACGTGTACAGGTGGGAATGTCACCTGTCCTGTTTCCGGAGGCTGGCGTGCTGTGTAGAGCACCCGCGGCGAAGCAACAACCGCTGCATCCGACGAGTGCGCCACGCTTCTCAGTCCAGCAAAGCAGACCTATGTATAAGAGTATCTAAATATAAAGGTGCGATGATCTTATGCTCCGTCAACGGCTCACCGGCGTCAAGCATCCCGCCATATCCGGGCAGGCACTCAGAACTCGTATTATCGCCCTAGAACCTGATAAAACTCTTAAACACAGGCGCAAGGACATTATAGAGATGAGATAGAGCGTGCGACGAGGTCAATATCGACCTGTGATGGACTGTCGACGTTGTTGCCGGAGTGTGAAACATCGCTCGCTGCACGAACGTAGATCAGCGAGAGGCCAACCATGATCGACATACTGTTTCATTCTGGTTGACTTAAGGCTGAATATTCGTCTGGGGTCGCGTGATATTTCGAACAGTCGGCCCGCGTGCCTCAGCAGCCGCGCCATGCCGCTTATCCCCTGTCACCACAGAACACATGCATGGATGTCGGTCGCGTGTCACCTGTGCCTGTCCAATGCCACCTTCCGCAGTGCAGTGAACTTTCGCAGAACAGAGCGTGCAACGGCGTGTCACCACGTCGTGAAAGCAATCCATCATGGTTTCCTTGTCCGATCACGAGCATGCAAACAAAACGAGGCGGGACTTTACATGTCCCGCGTGGCACCTATAGATGACCAAACACAAACCAGCAGTGTGACGTGCTGTTCTCATAACTGTCAGTCAGTGCGCTGTGCCTTGCATGCGCTTCTGTCACTCACACTCCTATCAGCCCCCTCTGCCTCTTCAGCACCCTGCCCAGCGCCTTTGCGCTTGCCCGCATTGCCTGCGCCTGCCCTGCCTTTGCCAGATCCGCCCGCCCCATTTCCCTGAGCACCCTGCACCGCAGCAGCCCGGCCTTCCGCCTGGCGTGCTCCCCCCTCGCCTGCTGCGGCATGTACTCCACCTGCCTCCCCCGCGGCCACGTCGTCGGCCCCTACCTTGCCCTCGCCACCTGCAGCCTCTCCCTCTGCCTGAGCACCCTGCACCGCAGCACCCCGTCGGCTCGTACGGATGGGACTGGGCTGCTCCTTCAGCCGCCTTCTCGCCGCTGGGCCAGGATTGAAGGTGTCCTCGTCCCCACTGGTTCCCTTGTCTGAACTGCTGGCAGTGACGCTGTCCTCATCGGCTGCGCTTGGGTTGCCCATGTCCCCTCCGGCTAGGCAATCCTCATCATTGTCTGCCAGTGGCCCCGAGTCGGAAGGCTGTGTTGGCTGCGGGCCGTGTTGCTCCCAAGCTGCCCGGATGTCATCGCGGGAGACACCCTCTCCCTCAGCCACTTCCATGGCCTTGTACAACAACTCCAGCCACTTGTCATCGCGGTCTGGCTTGTACTTCCTCGCGGCAGTGAATAACGCCACCATGGTGTCCAGACAGCCTTTGACCCGGGCGCTCTCTTCATCTGAAGTCAACTGGGTGTCGGGCGGTACCGGTTCTTGCAGCTCCATTGAGACGACGACCCTGTTGTCCGGCGTGAGGTCCACCCAGGCACCCCCGATCTCAGTACGGCCTACATGGGCATGAACCCCTGGTTGGAGCGGGTGACATTACATCAAACACATGCAGTGTGCATGCATGTAAACTCAAGGAAAGGCCATGCATTAGCACCTACTGGATCAAAACACTTCCTGGTATACAGTGGGCATATTTCCATGACAGTGCACACCTTTTGCAATGCCAGGCGATTTGGCATCCATCTTCCTTGGCCCGTCACTTGTTTTCTTTCTGTTCCCGCCTTTGTTCTTGTTCTTCTTTCCCCTCCCAGACCCTTTCTTTGCCCCTGGCTTTGCGCCTTTGCTCCCCGCAGCACCCTGCTGACCCTCATCACCGTCATCATTGTGCCCATCGCTCGCTGGGTCCGCCGGAGGTGGAGCCGGAGGCGGTTCATGCAGGCCAGCACTACGTAGATCCACCCCTTCTAGCATCATCTTCATGTCCGGGTCCCTGTCGTCCAGGAGCCGCTGAATGCACGCCCTTGTCAGAGCGCGCACCTCGCCCGCTGACGCCAGCGAGACCGTCTTGAGCTGTGTTGTGAACCACAGCGCGGCCTCACCTCCATCCGGGCCCTTGTTGGTCATGAACCACTCCAGGGCTGCGAAGCCCCACTGCCACCAGGGCTGTGGCATATGCTTACTTGCAACCCGGATGGCCTTTGTCTTGGGCGATGGCATAGCCGGACTTGGGAATAGCAGGTTTGCTGCACACAGCGGTGCATGTCGTGTGGGTTTATATGCTGCACGGCAGCCTGAGAGTACAATGCAGGTTTACATTGAGCGCAATGGAAGATGCCAATGCTGCAAATTGCACACCTTGAACGGCAATGAGTGCTGCCACGGTGGCAGCGCCCCAACAGTCCCAGACGCAGTCCCACTCGGGTGTCCCCTGAGCAATCGCCAGTTCACCGCTCGTGGCATTCCCGCAGATGCATCTGAATAGGCGGTGGAGCTTTGCAAAGCCGCGGATGTCGGCCTCCACCGCCGATTCAGTCGTGTCGAAAACGTCCCACTGCGACCCGAGAGTCTGGACTAGTCCTTCGTACGTCTCTAAGATCCGCGGAACCTGCATGCATGCCGCCCCTGTATGGCTGAGGGACCCCCCTGGTGCCATATTCGGTGCTCCGCGGTACAGTTCCATGCAGGAGCAGCACCCAGTATTGTACCCTAGTGTGCATGACTGTGTACAGCGGTCGGGGTTTACCTGAGTTGCCTGGGTCCCAAGCTGGGCCGCATACGCGCAGGCGACGCCACCGATCTGCTGGGTTGCCGCACAGAACTGCCCCATGACGTTCACCTCCTGTATGCACAGCCGTCATTTGCGCTTATCATCTACATCATGCCTGCGGTGTTTACCCCTCAGGCTGTAACCCCCACAAAAATGGCAGGGTGTTCGCGTAGGGATCGCACCGTCACCTGACATACATGTGTCGCCGTGTTCAGCATTAGCCGTAACGTGGGAGCACAAGCCATCATCTGCAGGAACCGGGATGATGGATATAGCTGCACGGCGTCGTTCTTGCTGTTGGGCAGCTTGATGGCCTTCCTGATTAGCTGCAGCCCCTTCGAACTGCCATCAGTTCCTGCGAGCATGTGCCTCATCAACTCCCCCATCTGCGAGCTTGGTGCGTCCTCGGGGTTGGTAGTTCCCGGCATGAGGAGGTAGTGGTGCAGCGTGGATCCACCGGGCGCCCACGATGCGGTATCTGTGCCCTTGGCAGGGGAGTTGGCATACTCCCATCTGCCCGGGGCACCCGGTCGATCCGAAGGTATCTCCCGGGGGTGCTCATTGCACATCGCATGCACCACCAGGCGGAGGAGTTCCACGTGATTCTTTGCCTCGTACTCTGCAGTCAAGGACACCATGTGCTTGCCAGGTGAGACATCCAATTCGCATCACGTGTACACAGTAGGACCTCTGCGGTTCCTAGCGGCATAAATGTTGGTAGACCTGTAACGTACCTTTCGTGAAAGTTTGACGCGCATTCAGTACTTCGCGGCACTCTCTGACTGTTCTCTGGCCAGCAACAAGCTGGCCATCGAAACCCACATCGGCCGTCTGGCTCTGAGTGGCAAATGTCGGTGCACCGCTGCCACTCTTAGGTGACTGAAGGTCGTGTACAGTCGTGAGCGGCGGCTGTGCGCGTCCGTGTATTGTCACCTGCGTAGCAACGCCGTTCTTCGTACGGATCTTGCCGTGTCAATCACTTGCTGCTCTGCCGATGCCCTCCTCGACAGCCACAACTGCCACAGTCATGCAAGATATTAATGGGAACATACCTGGATAGTTTTATTGGCTGCGAATGAGGACGTCTTCTGTAGCCCGGCATCCATGATCCGCTGGCCATCATCAGGGCCGTCTGCGCCGGTGCCAGAACGCCATGCTGGGGTCAGGGCCTCGAAGTGCTGCATCCACGCATAGAACAGGATCAATGCCCAGTACGTGTTGATCTTGACAGCGCCTCCGAGGACCCTGCCCTGGCAGATGATCTGGCCCGTGCACTCCTCCACCATGGCGCGAAATGTGCCTTCATGGTTCATCCGCGCGATAGTATCGGCGGTGAACTTGCCCGTCCCAGCTGCTACTGCATCTGCTACGGATATATTTTCAACTGCGGCAGGTGCAGCCTGTTCTGCATGCTCGGGAAGACGGTCCATACTATCACTTGTGTACACGGCGATGGGTGCGGTTCCGAATCGACTCTGTGCACGTGGAAGGAATTCTGGACGTTCACCATACGCACAGGTGTTTGTGTGATGGTCTCGCTTCACCATTTGGATCCCGTTCGGCATGAATGCCCTTGGGTGTCTGCAAGTGCAAGCTCTCGGATGCACAGCGCATGTACTGGAGGGGTATGGGTACAGTGGATGCTGTGGGTGCGAACGCCACCCCTGCTGCCACAGCTTTTCTGCATTGGATTGCACCCGCAAATGGACCGGGAACAGAGCGCCAGGCAGGTGAGCATGTAAGCGAGTGAAACCCCCGCTGCTGCTCTTGCTAGAATAATTATCGGAGGCTTACTGTGCAGCAAGCAGTACAAACCCAATACAGTGACCAACTGCAGGTGGTGCGTGCAACATGTTCAATCCACCGGAGCGCAATATGTGTGCACAGGTTACGCTACACCACCTGGTCTGAGTCCCGGCACGCTTGCTATTACAGCCTATGTCAGGTCAGGCTGTCTAGTCAGCCGTACTACGAATGAAACCCATTCAGGACACTACGTGCCCTTGTCGCCGCTGCTACCAGTGCTGCCCTGCACAGCCGCTGCTGTGCAGGGCTTGCCCCCCTGACTGCCCTGCTGCGCGGCCTCCTCCGCAGGCTCGCAGCCCGGGCTGCGCTGCACCCCTCCCGCAGTGCGGCGCTTGCCCCTGTACCGCCCCGCTTCGTGGTATCGGCTGCTCTCCCTTTGGCCTGCGCGGGGCTTCGCTGCCGGACTGGGTTTACCTCGACTCCCCTTCGCCGTAGCCCTAGTTGGTCGGGTGCGGCTGGGGCTGGGTCCTGCTTTCCAGCCACCGCTTGGGGTTGACGGAGCTGCAGTCCCTCGCCGTACACGATCCGAGGTCCTCTGATTCGCCGCCCCTTCAGCCCAGGCTTGACATTCCGCTCTGTCATGTCTCAGGGCCATCCAGCTGAATCCTTGGATCATATCGCTGTACAGTACACGGCAGTGTGGGCGCATGGGAATCCATCCTGCTCATGTATGGGTCAAAGGCACGGCAGGTCAGGTTGCACGCATCTCGGTGTTCAGTTCCTATATCAGGCATTGGCGTGATCGCACCGTGCGGCCTGCGGGCTACGCGCCACTGCGTCAGGGATGTGTCGTATGGCGGCATCAACTTCTGCCTTCAAGCCGGACTCCGACTCTGCGGTGCTATTCTCGTGCATGACCAAGGCCAGGTGCACCCGGTACAGTGCCTTACA